>JARHVA010010761.1:0-127500 GCA_037957365.1 Torreya grandis | reverse complement strand
CATACTAATTATTCTTGGTCTCTTCTTGTTTTATCCACCAAATATCTCTCAACAACTTTTAAAACTCATCCAAAACATGTTGGTTTTTACCACTACATTGGATGTTTCTAGAGTGGGTTTAGGATAGATTTACATTGAGTATAACATTAAAATAATATGTTTTTTATACCCTCAATACCCTTTAAAAATGGATTAACACCTTCATAAAACACTAAAACCATTCAAAATATTTGACAAGGAATTCAAATTTTTGAATTCCTATTTTGGTGGGAAATTAGCAATGGAGCTATAAAGACCAAATCATGTAATATTAATGACTTGTACACTTCCTAAGAGATATAATGTGACCTTCCAAACTTAAACATAACCAATTTAATACAAATTGAATCATAAAAAGCTTTTTATTAACCCTATTTGACCTCTTAGACCTTCTAAGATCGAACAATGACTTATTAGACCAAAGTTCATATTGACTTAATGATTCTCCTACATCATAACTATTGAGAAATTTGATTTAAATAATTTTATAAAAAAATAATCCAATCAAATCGAAATAATTTATGTTCAAATTAAATATGTTCCATGGTGCTTAGTCTTGGTTCAAATAATTTTAAGTATGTCATTTATAATTTTAATCAAGATTACAAAAATATTTTATTTAAAAGAAATTTGTTGACTACAAAAAAATCTTCATCTACCAAAGCATCATATTTTGGAGTGCAACTATTATAGTATAGAACTCAAGTTAGTGCAAAAATGTGAAACTTGTACACATTATTCCAAAGGTCTCACAAATTTGTTTTATTTTCAAGAAATTCATTGACTATGAATAAAGTTTTGAATACAAAAGTGTTAGATTATGGAGTGTAAATATAGTTTATCTATAGGCATAACTCAAAATAGTGTGAAATATTGTGTGATACTTTTATAAAATCATGACATTGTAGAAATATCACATACTATTCCAAAAATCCTTTAATCAAACCATTTATTATTCAAATTAAAATATGTGGAATGGTTTGTTGTCTTGGTCCAAACAATTCAACATATTTCCATTCAAATTTACTTCAATGAAATAATAGATATAGGTGCAAAAATTGATAGGTGATAATTAAGAAGATGGGTATTTTTGGAATAATAGTTGATAAGTTGGTGAAAATACTAACTTGTAATAGTCTAAATGACTCCAAATCAAAATATATATTAAAAATAGAATGTTTGGAAATTTGGGATGTTGCCAATTTGGTAAAACATAAATAAACATTACATAATATTAAAAGTGTTTGATTATGATTGGATTAAATTTTTATTGCTAGTGTAATGGTTTTCATGCTTTAAAAAATCAAAATAAATCAAATCTTACTTTGGACATTGAAGTGTTTGAAGTTATCACATATTTTCACAGTCTTAAAAAACTACATTAAAATTAGTAAAGAAAGTAGAACTAATGATTAGTAGGTTTTGATTTCTATAGTATATATCAATATTTTAGTTGTATAGTTGATAGTTTTACTATTTAATTTCATGATCATTTATGTTGGAGGACATTTTCATATTTATGGATGTATTATGTTTCTATGTATTTAAATCATGTTTGAATATGATTTCATTTGTATATTTGATTTAGATTACAATAGTTCATTGATATATTTGTATGTTATGAGTACTTGATTATTTTGTTGTAAGCTCAAATTATATAGCTTTTTGTTTGACCAAGGTGGTTACAGGACTGCCCCACCTCACATAGTGGAATGGAGGGAGAGTATCATAAGAGAAAAGGATTCATATATCAAAATTGGAGATAGAAAGAATGGAACTGAACTACACACACATAACACACTCTTGATTTCTTAGATGAAACAAATGATAATAGTATTATATAAAAATGTTGAGAGTTTTATTTGAATTGTAAGATCTTGTGGTTAGTAAATCATGTGTGCATTGGTTCTAAGTTCCTTGTCTTAGATGTTTTTGAGTTACATAATGTGTTAATTCTATGTATTGACTGTTAGGTTTTCCATGAAACCTCAATATGAACTAAACTATGCTAAATTATGTTGTGGAAAACCATTTAAATGGATTTTAATTTATAAGAGTGTTGGGTGTTTATGTATCTTGTGTAATTTTGTATACTATTACACCCCTTTTGGTGACCTAGGGGGTGAATTTGGGTAAAAAACACTCAAACAATTATATTAAATGGGATTTGAATTTATAAAAGTTTTAATAAATAAGTTACCACGTAATTTTTGGAATGAAAAGAAACTAAAGCATAATGTAACTAAGTTCCATTTTATATGTTTATGGTTGACTTCACCATTTTCTATGATAAGGAGGTTTTGCATGTGGTATCCATGCCAAAAAATAGGGAATATACTACAAGTAAATGATCCAAATAAATAAATTAGGCATTAATGTAGGTGAGTTTATAATGAATAACTCACATTATAATATGAGGATTGAAAAATGTAGATGTGGAGTGGAATAATAATAAGAGGAAGAAAAAGAGGAGAACAGGGGACACAAACAGGAGAAACAAAATAGGAATATAAATAAAAAAGGTTACCAATAGCTACATTTTCATGACATCCAATGTAGTGACTAGGTAGGTCATGCTTGAATTGATTGTATAAAATATATGGGGTTTATATTTGAATCCATTATAGACTTGGTTTCCATTTAAAAAGTAGAATATTGAATATTCTCTCACCTAGGTTAGCATATAATTTTTTTAAATGTATATGATGGTAGAATTAGGGTTTCATCTTTATATACCTAGGGATAGAACTCAATCCATCTACAAGACTATAATATGATGTTGAGTCATTTTTTGAAAAGAATAAAAAGACTAGTGAATATTGATCCACCACTGAGAAATACATTCATTACAAAGAACTTGGCTTGTGCATGATGTAGATAGTTATTTACTTGTCTATTATTATCTATTGAGACTTTCTCTTAGAAATTTTGGAAACCCTATATTCCTAATCCATCCTTGATGAGTGGTAATATGGAAAAGATCTTAAATTGATTAAAAACCTTGGACTAAGTAGTGACCAAGAAATTTTTGTTGAACTAAGGACTGTTACAAATTTGAAGACTTTGTCCTAAATTTATATCCATAATAGGTTATATTTCATATAACCTTTAGATGCATATTATCGAGGGAAATTTTTTACAAACCTATGTATTATCAATATGAGTTATAATAGATGAAGTCCATGTATATTATTGATAATAATGAACCGTTGAAAATTTATGGAAATTGTTATGATGTATAAATTAGTAATAGAAATAATAAAATCCTATAAATGTATATAAAAGAATAAAATATATAATGTGATAATAAATATGTGTTTATAAGTATTGGAAGTCTTGTAACATTTAGGAATCATATAATTGTATTTTATTATTTTGCAGCCACATGCTATAGTATTCAAACTACAAGGCATAATGTATTTGAGTTATTATTTTGAAATTAATTTATATGTATATATAAATATATATATGTATATATAAATATATATACATGTGTATATATATGTATATACATACATATATATACATGTGTGTCTATGTGTGTATGTAATCAATTGACTGAGTGTAAGTACATAAATAGATTGAACACCTTGTGACCTAAGCTAAACTTAGATATATTTCCATTAGGAAATTTATGAATAGTTGAAGGAGTATAATTGAAACCCTGAATAAATTTATATAGGTCACTATATATATATATATATATTTCATAAATTTATTTAGGGTTTCATATATATATATATGGATAAATTATTTATTGGTTATACGTTTTAATGATTTTTTTTAATCATCTAAAAATGACACTTGAGTTCTAAGAGTGTTACTTGAGACCGCCCATCCCTAGGTTAGCCCTAAACCTATTTTCAGTCCTATTTAGACACTTATCAAGAATTTATGTTTACCATACACATCCATAAACGTAGTTAAAATAGTTTTAGACCCTCACTTTAGCACACAAGCCCCTAGTGCCTCAGGTTATACTACCTGAACACTAGTACCATAATTTGGAGAGTAGCACCGATAGAGTTAGTGTCCTAGTTTGGGTGTTATTATCTCTTTCTCACATTTGGTCACTAATAGATATATTTTTGAAAAAAAAAACATATAGGGTTAGACTAGACCTCTTTTAAGACCTATAAAAAAACTAAAATAGTATATATACATGACTTTTATCCTTATATTTACTATATGGAAAATAGATGCAAATAACACAAACTAACTTAGAACAAGTTGTGCACAATCAAGGTTATCAATCCCTATTCTTCCTTACTTTTGTATACAATCATCTACAACCATCCCAAACTCATAATACATAGATTTAAAATATCCAACATCACTCAAATGAATCAAAATGACATTCATAATAGCTTCACTTAAACTTTCACCAACACTTAGGTGGGGAGATCTGCATCGATAATGATACCTCCTCAAAGTATTTGGATGTAGGCAAATCTCATCATAATAGGGTGTTGAAGATGTCCACCCTAACCCAATAACATCACATTGTATTACTTATGCCAACCAAATTCCCTAACAACATAGAGTTTTATGGTTTTCATACAAAATCAATCCAAATAGGTCACTGATAGGGAATTAGAACTCGTGCACACAAGAAAAAACTTGGTAGACTCAGACACAAGTGCACACAAAAGCCTAGAATAGTTATACGTAGAGGACACTAACACCATTGGTGCTAATGTCTATGAAGGGTTTCAACACTTGGATCCTATTCATGATGCTCAGATCAACTCATGTCTTGGTTTTTGTTGAAACCAACACCCTCATCTTTTTTTTGGAAAGGGGACTCATATTATTATTTCTCAAGATTCTATATCCTAGAATAAGTGTGAAAGATTGTTTGATAATGTTTTGGTGTTGTTAAAAAATCATCATGAAGGTTATTAATTTCAAGTTCCTTAAAAGAAGGTAGGGTTCCTAAATGATAAACCCTAGTAATTTAACTTTAAACATTCATGAGAAAGTCTAGTGGGAAATTTTATGCATAACCAGGTTTTAGCTAAAAGTTCATACACTTTTATAGATATAACACTTTGTGCTTGTTAAATGGATTTTATCCAATGGTACACTAAGCTCAAAATATTTTGAAAAGGCATACAGTTAATGATTTGGGACCTAGTGAATATCTAATTGTGATCGCTCGATCAAAGGTTTTAAATATAATGGTGTGGTTAATAAGTTTCATTGTCTTAAAATTAATAGGTTTGTCCCCATAATTTGACATCTATGAGGATGTATTTGATGAGACCAAACCTATAAAATTTAAATTAAAACAAAAATATTTTATTGTCTTAAAATTGGGAGGTTCACCCCCATCATTTGGCATCTGTGAGGATATATTTGACAGGACTAAACCCAATAAATTTAACCTAGACAATCCTCAAAGATTTGAGATATCCTAATGGTTTTACACGTGGAATTTAGTTATTAGATCAATAAGTTTCATTGTTTTAAAATTGATAGGTTTACCCCCATCATTTGACATCTATGAGGATGTTTTTGATGGGACCAAACCTATCAAATTTAAATTGAAATAGAAATATTTTATTGTCTTAAAATTGATAGGTTCACCCCCATCATTTGACATCTATGAGGATGTATTTGAAATGACCAAACCCATCAAATTTAACCTAGACAATACTTTAAGATTTAAGATCTCCTGATGGATTTACTCCTAGCATTCAATTATTAAATGAGTAAGTTTCATTATTTTAAAATTGACAAGTTTTCCCCCATCATTTGATATCTATGAGGACGTATTTGACAAGGCTAAATTGATAAAATTTAACCTAGATATTTTTTTAAGCCTAATCAAAGGGGGTATTTCTAAAGCCTTTTTAATACATTATTGGTTTTATTACGAAGACAAGATTGAGACATAAAATATTAGCCTAAGTCTTTTTACTAATTAAAAGGTTAAGCTTCTTACAAGATCTAATGGTGATCACTTGCTTGCTGGATTTGATCCAATAGTGTACATTAGCATAGAAGCCTCAAGATCTCTCAAAAGATTTGATGGTAGTCACTTACTTAATTTGATCCAATGGTGTGAGATAATTGAAGACTTTTCAAAGGGATCTAAAGCTTGATAGATGGCATAATAAATAAGCTCAAAGATCAAGAACCAATAAAATAAAAGTAATGAGATTTGGATTTTCAAATAAAAATGAAAGGGACTTTTGAAAACCAATGGTCACTCTTCAAATGGAATTTATGAAAATTTCCATGAAAGGCATTGAACCCTACCATATAAGCTCCATATAGGTATGGAGGATCCAAATGAAAGATATTTCATGATTGAAAAACATAGGAGAGATGATAAGAAAGGTTCCATCATATCTAAGGCACGTATGAGATCAAAGTTGGATGTTTTGGTCATTAAATTAGAAAAACCCTAAACCTTTCATAAAGAATGCTAAAATTAGTTCAAATTGATTAGGTGACACTTGAGATAATTGCAAACTAAATTTAGAGTAGGTGCCTTAGTGAGAACTTTGATAGCTTTTCAATTATAATTCACTATTATAAATGGCAATGAGTAGGCAATAGATGAATATTGAAGCATAGCTTTATCTAACTTTAGATGGTGAAGGAAGGGTCTTTAGAGACATAGAGTTAGATTCAACAACATTGAATGTACAAGGAATAAGGAATTGGCTTAAATTCTTCTTCTTTGTCAAAGAGTTGCAACCAATTTCTCAGGAAGAAAAGACGAATGCTTTAGTGTACCAAAGATATAAGGATTTAGTGTCAATTCAAATGGCAAGACATCATCACACAAATACTAAAAGAGAGGTAATGCATTACATTGACCTTCTTGTTTCGATTTTCATTGAATATAGAGTAGATGGAGAATGGATTATTCATGAAGGAAATGTCAATAAAGTTGCATGCATAACTCCTATGGCCTTTAAGACTTATTATAAGCTCCCTTTACCTCATGTTGATCTTCCTTCCTTAAGAGAATGGAAAAATTCCCAAAACTTGGATTCAGTTATTTCACCTTGGTTAATCTAAGATTCTCATGTTTTTATAACATCTAATGGTGAGATTCCTATTACCCTTTTTGGGGAAGGTATTAGGGTAGCTATGACCTTATTGAATGGGGCCTTTGGTACATCTTCTACAACTTATGTGAGTAAGGTTTGGGTGTCTTATGTCCATTGCATGTTGGACTAGAAACTAACCTTTCCTATTGGAGACTTGATAATTTACTTCTTGGCTAAATAGTTTATATCCATAAATAAAAAGACCTCCAAACATTTCTTTATGATTTCCTACCTCTTAGATTCACTGCTTGCCTCAATTAATATACCTGGCATCCAAAATTGGTCCCTTGATGGTAGGACTACCATTTCCCATCATTACTCCAAATTGCATGTTTTCAAATATAGGAATCATTTGCAATTCATATGTGATTGTGTCTTGCCAGTAATTTTTGAGATAATCACTAGTATTATTATGCCTAGACTACATCATTTAATCAAAAAACAAGTGGAGACCATGGGAGATGTGTGGTTCTATCTAGATTACACTATAATAAGGATAGAAGGAATCATGGTCCAACCATACACACTACCCATATATGTTCCTAGTAAACTTGCAGAGCAAGAAATTGCTTATCAAATCATCTAGGGCATAAATTGGCATTGTAGGAAGAATAAAAAGGCTTAGGTTCATCCCTTCCCACTAAACATTGGTAGAATAATAATAAAATATTAGAAGTACTTGGAGATCATGGTGATACATAGTAACTTTTTTTAATTTCCAGTTAGATGATCTTAAGATGTGGGACCCCAATAATAGGGTGGCTAACCATATTCAAGATAAGAAGGTCCTAAAGATTGAGCACAAGCATTCAACAAGTGTGGGGGATGGTATTTACACAAGGGAAAATAATTTTGAAGAAGTCTTATCTAGGGTTAAAAATTAAAACATAACCTTAAAATGTAGGCTGGTCAGGGATAATAAGCCTTCAAGAGAAATATGGCAATTACATCTTTTACAATATCACTTATTGCTAGGGTCATCTGGGACTATACATATAGAACCACCTATTGAGGGACAATCTTTTGAGCCTTAATAGGGAGAATTGACAAAGTCACCTCAGATTGAGCAACTTGAGGATGCAAAAGGAAAAGGTAAAGGTAAAACTAAGGAGTCTAAGATTGAGCAAAAACCTATTGAAAGCCTCCAAATTGAGGCATCCCTACCAAGGCCTTATTCCCTAATAGAAGTTATCAACTTAATTGCTTGAAAATTAGAGAAATAGTGGAGAGTAATATTGTTAACATCATGACTACTTATGGTTTAGATAAGGAAGAAGACCCATTTGAGGAATCATGAAAAGAGTTGGTTCCATTAAGGAGTGGAAAGAGATAGGCAGAATTAGCCTTAGTTCCCTTGGCTCCAAGAAAGAGGCCTAGGTTAACTTTCACTCACCCACTAGTGAAATTAACCTATTTAGTGATGATAATCCTATTCATGGACCAACCATTCTTGATTGGTTTATTTATGGGAAGTTGTAGAAAATCCCATCTCTTTCTCCTTCATTGGCTCTGAATCGAGTGGACATAGGTGTTCAGGGTAATGTCAAACCATGGATTTAGGATATGTTAAACAAACAAGTAGAGAGAAGCATCCATATTCTTCATAACAAGGAAATCCAATGTGTTGGTACCCCAAGATCCTCTAGAAGTTAAAATGTAGAGATTCTTGAATAACCATAGGTGAAATAACTTGATCCTTAGGTCTAATTTAATCTAGAGACATCAAATCTTGAAAGAGTAGTGACCAAGAAAGTCACTGTTGGTACTAAGGAGTTTACCTTGCAGAAGGTGGAGCCATTTACAAGCTTAACTCCTATTCCAAGACAAGGAGTAGGGGAACATACTATTTTTCAAGAGGATGTAACTAGTGTGGTACTACATCAATTAACAATGGCCTTCGCTGGAGTTCAAGGATTGAAACAAAGGATCCTCAACTTGGAAAAAGAAAATAAATATTTAGAAGCTCAGGTATTCTTGATAATTCCTAAAAATATATTGTAAATTCTAAATAAATACTTGATGGATGCATTCAAGAATTTGAAAATCATTAAGTCTAGATTGAGTAATTTGGACCATCAAGTTGAGATGGAACAAACCTTGATAATCCAGTGGCAGAACTCTCAAGCTCAAATGGAGGAGCTCATCAAGGTGCATAAGACAAAGCATGACTTGAACTTTAATATTATCAAACTTAGACATCTGGACATCCTCATGGTAGTTTTGACAAATAAACAAGAATATTTGATCACTTGGAGTAGTGATGTGAAGGACTTTAGCAAGAGAGGTATAGATTTGGTAAACCAGATTGAGAAATTTCTAGGAAATTTGTTAAATAACCCTTGTTGAATCACTACTTTAGGCTTGATTGATGATGAATAATTCAAGGAGAGGGTTCATACCCACATCCAGGGTATCATAGATAGCTAAGGTCATCTATCTAAGGACAACAAGAAAACCCTTGACACCATTACTTTTTTAGGGAAGCAAATCACAAAAGTACAATGTGTCAAGGAACTTGTATCTTAGACAAATAGTGAATTTGACAAGTTAGTGGATAAATAAGGGGATTGTCTAATGAAGCCTATAGTGGATTTTGAATTGATCAAGGAGAAATACACCAAGGTGAAGGACTTTTTTAGATAGGTTTAATTGGAAGGACCCACCAATGGAATTCCTAAAGGAATATTCTTATTGTAAAATATATGTTAGTCTATTAGCATATATGCTTTCTTGTCAAGTTGACATGTTTTTTGTTGCATTATGGCTTTATATCAAGATAGTTGTCCTTATCCACATCTAGATATTTTTGAAAGTTAACCAATTAACCACATATATTTCTTATAAATATGAAGATGGTTACCATTTGTAAAGGGATATTTTTTGTTCAATTGATATTGGGAACATTTAATACAACTAAGGAATTCTAAAAAAAATTGTCTGATCTTTTTTGTTAAATGTCTATGCTATCTCTTAATTACAGGGAGTTATCTTGAATTTGAATGATTCTTATTGTTTGAGTTACATTTTTTATCATAGGGTTTTTAATTTTTTCTAAATGCTAAATTGACTATAAAGATCTCAAATATATTTCATTTATTTGCTTTGTATTTGGATGTACTTATGTTATCTAGATCATAACATCAAACCTTTAAAGTAAATTTTGCTCTTACTTATGATTCATATTTTTCCTTTGAATTTTGCCTAATTTGTGATATAATTTGAGCTTATGCTATTTTATAACATAAATTGGTTCAAATGTGCTCAAAATAATTGGAATTTTGACATAATATTTGAGATGAAAACTTGCAATCACGTTTCCTTTTTCTTTACCCTTCCTCTTTTCTTATTTTTATCAAGATTCACTCCCACTTAAATATCATTGTTAATAATCATTTAGTTTGGCTACCAAATCCTTAGAATTATTAAGTATTTAAATAGTATAAACCCTGGTGGCTCCCAACCACTAAATCAAATAAATATTGTGGATAGTTTTCATACTTTGCTTCTATCCCACCATAGACAATCACTGAATAGTCACAAATTGAAACTCATGCCATAAATTCTAAAAATCCTAAAATGAGAAGTGTTCTTCAACACTAAGTGTACCTATGGTACAATTAGAAGCATCAATAGGAGAAGCTCTATTGGCACTAGAAGGAAGGCCTCTTTAAAGATGCTTAATATGTTTAGGATTATATTTGGTCAAAATTACCTACATTTTACATAATTATGTTTTTTTTAACATAAATTGTGTAAAGATTGGTAAACTTTGTATAAATATAGATTTTTTTGTTAAAAATTTATTAATATTTGGAGTTAGGATGGCTTATTTTTCTCAAAATTGACAATTCTTTGACAATAAGAAGTTTATTTGAGTCATAAGTTGTAAAGATTGGTTATCTTTGCATAATTCAATATATCTTTAAACTTGTTTAGCTAAATATTGATGTCTTTTGTCCTATTATTAATAATGTTTTTAAAAATTAAGCTTAGTGTGCATATTATTTGTCATTATTTGGAAATTAATGTGTTACACCATGTTTTAAATTAGGTTCCTTAGTCTTCAAGCTAGAATTACCAAGGATTAGGACCAGATCACATTCAAAGACTAGAGAACCCTTGCTCGAACTAGAAACTCATAGAAGGACTAAGAAAGATAGAGGTAAGCATAGGTATTCTAAATCTCTACCATCATCACCTTTGTAAGGGATTCCTATGCTTGATCTTCATACAAACATGGCATGGCTTAGAAGTTCCCCTATCATATACCAAGTGCAGTTCATGATTTACCACGTAATCTAAAAAATAATTTGCCAATATTTAGTCCAATTGGTATTACAACTATTGAAGAACATGCTAAATCTTTCAAAGTTACATTAAGATTGTTGAATGTTATTCATGAAGATGTAGCATGTAGGTTGTTCCTATTTATATTTAAAGATGTTGTATATGAATGGTTCCTTAATTTACCTAACAATTGTATTATTTTATGGAATAATTTTGACACTATTTTCATTGATCAATTTGGAAAGATCATAAGTCCTTGTGTCATTGATCATCAATTCACAACTATTAAGAGAGATACTAGTGAACCTATTAGGTCATTCAATGCTAGGTTCCAAAAGATGTTTAGCCAGACCATGGATCCATATAAACTTAATGAATCTTTAGCTTTAGAGGTTTATGAAGATGCTTTTGACCCCATGAATTATATATTTTTGAAGAGAGCTATTCCACTTATCATCACATTGGCTCAAGCCTATTCAAAAGTAGTGGTTATTAGTGACCAAATGCAACCCCAAGGATAGATGGATTATTTTATCCCAAATGTTAATTATCAAATGTCTATATTAAACCTTTTCCCAAGTAATAACCAAAATACTCCAACATCAAACTAGTTTCTTGCTTTGACTATATTGCCTACTAGTCATGTTACTCCTATTCAAAATGTAGGCTTCTTGAGCCATAAAGTTACCAATAGATTTCATGATAATGATTAGAAGTATTTAGTGCATATCAATGGAATTGATAGTAACCAAAGTTAAAGTTTTGAGGTTTCAAAAAATGAGAATGAATCTATATTGAAAATGGTATAGAAGCTCAGCACTAATTTTATGCAATTGCAAAAACAAGTTGGTAATGCTAATGACAATTCTAGAAGGAACTTCACTTTCTAAAAATTCAACAGACCCAAGAATAGGTTTTAGAATGATATTTTATACAATAACAAAGCTAATGAGTCTTTCCCTAGAAAAAATAATATGGATATAAACCTCATTGATATTACCTTACCAAATTATTATAGGGTACATGCTACTTCCAAACATGTTGAGATTGATTGTATTGAGTTTTGTGATAGAATCTCTATGGATCTTGATAAAATAGAGTCCATTTCTAAAATTTGGCTACCCAATAGCCAAAAATAACTTAATTCATTCTTTTGAAAGATTAATTTTGTGAGGAAGTTCCTTTCAGGCTTCACTGAGATTTTTAAACCTTTGAATGACATGCTTAAGAAAGATGCTATAATTTCTTGGAATCAAAAATCCAAGAAGGCCTTTGCTAAAATTAAGAAGGCAATTACTGAAGCTCCAATCCTCATAAGTCTTAATTTTTCAAAGGATTTATATCTATATTCATTTGATTTGAGCATACTATGGCTACAGTGTTAACTCAAAAGGTTGGTGGGAATGATCATCCTATATGTTTCATGAGCACCAACTTTAAAAATGCTGAAGTGAATTATTCTATGATTGATAATCAAGCTTATACATTAGTAAAAGTAATAAAAAAAGTTTAGACATTACCTCCTTAGAAATAAGGTGCATGCTATATTACCTGATCTAGCTACAAAACTTATGTTGAGTCAGAATGAACTTGGAGAAAGAAGAGGAAAATTGGTGGAAATTCTACAAGAATATGATATAGAGATGATAATTGCCAAATTAGTGAAATGACAAGATTTAGTTTAGATGGTCACTAGTATTGACCCAAAAATTCATATCATGTAAGTAGATCAACAAAATTTTCAACCTAATGAGTGGTATGACTCTATTATCCATTTACTTGTCAATGGTGTTTATCCCCTAGGATTTATAAGAGAAAAAAAGAGATCCTTAAGGCTCAAAGTAGCTCATTACCTCATCAAGAATGGAGTCTTATATAAGAGGAACTTTGAGGTAATTTATTTGAGGTGTTTCTCCAAGGAAGAGGCAACTTGGATTATGACTACCTTTCATGAAAAATTAGGAAGTGGACACCCTTCAAGAAGAACCAAAGCTCATAAGATTCTTAGGGCTAGGTATTATTGGCCCACACTCTTTAAATATGATTATAAGCATGTGAGGGAGTGTCATTCATGCCAGATCTTTATCACAAAGGAACCGAAGGCAGAAATGCCTTTAAAACCTATGATGGTAGATAAACTTTTTGAAAAATGAGGATTAGACTTTGTTGGAGTAATAAACCCTAATTATTTTGAAGGTCATTAGTTTGTCCTGATTGTTATAGATTATTGTACTAGGTGGACTAAGGTAGTATCCACTAAGCAATGTAGAATAGAGGAAGTGATCAATTTATTAGAAGAAAATATTTGTACTTGGTGTGTGACAATGGATCTACATTCATTTCTATTGAAATGATAGAATGGGATTATGACCAGGCATTACACTCAAGTTTTATTATAATCAATATCCTCAAGGAAATGGTGTTTATAATCCAAAAACAAAAATTTGATGAAGGCTATCAAGAAATCTACTGAAGATAAACCTAGAACATGGCATAAACTTATTAAGTTTGCATTATGGGAAAATCAAATAAAGATCAAACAAGCTATAAAATATTCACCATTTTTGTTGGTATATGGTCAGGAGCCCATCTTTTCCATCACTTTGAAGTTTCCTACATTCACATTCATGCAAGAATACATGGAAGACAGTCAGGAACTTGTTAATTCTCAACTATTAGACATTATTCAGATGGAAGATGCTAGAGAAAAAACATTTATAAACTTTAGTAGGCACCAATCAATCATGAAAATATGGTTTGCTAAGAGATATAAAGTGAAGATATTTAGATAGGGGGATTTGGTCCTTATTTAGGATAAGGCATTAGAACCCAAAGGTAAACATGGTAAATTCACTCCTTTATGGATTAGTCTTTACCAAATTGCAAAAATCTTGGGCAATAATACTTTTGAGTTGAAAAATCTCCGAGGAGCAGATTTCACATTACCTAATAATGGACAATATCTCAAACATTACTTTGTTGCTAACTCACTAGAGGTCTTCATGGAATAAATGTGTAAGATTGATAAAATTAGAATAGGTAGGCTAGTTAGTTCTCTTTCTTATTTTATTTTTTTCCTTGTTGGGTTTGTGTATATTTGTTTTGTTTACATTTTTTTAATCTTATTCTTGCTTGGTGGTGTTCCTTGGTTATGGTGAAGTCTCATATTATTATTTTTTGGTTTATAATTACTCAATAATATGGGTATAAATCTTACAAAGGTGACCATGGATGGAAATGAAGTAGTATGAAGCAACCAAAGATACTGGTATAAATTGGTATAGGAATTTATTATCCTACAAAGATTCAAACCCTATTTTGCATCAAAACTTGGTTTTAAGAAGAATCATATGTATATAATGTTAGTTTAGTTTATTAACTCATATTCATGCTTACACTTAAAACACATCCTTGTCATGGACTAAAGTTTTAATTAAAGGGGAGAGTATCTTGATGTTAAAACATTTAACCAAATCCTTAAAACTAGGCTGTATTAGTTTCCAACCTTTGTGAAAGGACCTAAAAAATGTAAAAAAAAGAGATCTCATTACAAAATCTATGGAAATAGAAGCAAAGGTGATTCAGGTAATCTCCACCGGGGCTATGGACACCTGGATGATAGTAGAGCAAGACCTTGAGTAGAACCAAAGGTATCTCTATCAGGGCTATAGACACCTGGCTAGTAGTTGAGCAATGCCCAAGCCTCCCCTAAATTAAGAATTATTATGCTTAAATAATATCTAAAAATTCTCAAAGTTAAGTGTAATGGACCAAAAAGATATGAACATAGACATTGTTTCTTGACATTCATGACAAATAGTAAGTGGAATCAAAGCACACACTGCATGCTTAAGTTTTAATATCTAAGTTTAAATTTTATACATAAGGAACTTATTTCAAACTAAAATTTTATTCAAAAGATAATATATGTCCAAAAAGAGATATAGAATTCATGTACAAGTTAAACCAGAGTTCTGTGTTCCAACATATTACTATGTTGCCCTTGTGAGTCACCATTTGTTGAGACCAACACCCCCCATCTTTTTTTTTGGAAAGGGGACCCATGTGATTGATTCTCAATCTTATATATCCTAGAATAAGTGTGAAAGATTGTTTGATCATGTTTTGGTGTTGTTAAAAAATCATCTTGAAGGTTATTAATTATAGGTTCCATGAAAGAAGGTATGGTTCCCAAATGATAAACCCTAGTGATTTGAATTTAAACATTCATGGGAAATTCTAATGGGAAATTTTATACATAATCAAGTTTTAGCTTAAATTTCATGCACTTTTGTATATCTAATGCTTTGTGCTTGTTTCTAGATTTGATCTAATGGTGCATTAAGTTGAAAGTCTTTTAAAAAGGCATATAGTTAATGATTCGGGCCCTAGTGAAGATCCAATGATGATTACTTGATCAGAGGTTTTAAATATAATAGTGTGATCAATAAGTTTCATTCTCTTAAAATTGATAGGTTCACCCCCATCATTTGACATCTGTGAGGATGTAATTGACAGGACTAAACCCATAAAATTTAAATTGAAATAGAAAGATTTTATTGTGTTAAATTTGATAGGTTCAACCCCATCATTTGACATCTACCCGGATGTATTTGATAAGACCAAACCCATAAAATTTAACCTAAATAATCCTTAAATCATTTAGATCTTCTAATGGTTTTACACATGACATTTAGTTATTAGATCAATAAGTTTAATTGTTTTAAATTGATAGGTTTTCCCCCATCATTTGAAATCTATGAGGACATATTTGATGGGACCAAACCCATCAAATTTAAATTGAAATCAAAAGATTTTATTATCTTAAAATTGATAGGTTCACCCCCATCATTTGATGTCTATGAAGATGTATTTTATAGGACCAAACCTGTTAAATTTAACCTAGACAATCCTCAAAGCTTTGAGATCTTGTGATGGTTTTACATGTGGCATTCAGTTATTAGATCAATAAGTTTCATTACTTTAAAATTGACAGGTTTACCCCCATCATTTGATGTCTATGAGGATGTATTTGACATGATCGAACCCATCAAATTTAACCTAGATAAATTTTTAATCCTAATCAAATGGGGTATTTCTAAAGCCTTTTTAAAATATTATTGGTTTTATTATGAAGACAAGATTGAGACATAAAATCTTGGCCTAAGTCTTTTTACTGATTAAAAGGGTAAGATTCTTGTAGGATCTAATGGTGATCACTTACTCATTAGATTTGATCCAATAGTACACATCAAAATAGAAGCCTCAAGATCTCTCAAAGGATCTGATGGTGGTTGCTTGCTCGCTTGATTTGATCCAATGGTGTACAACAATTGAAGACTTTTCAAAGGTCTCTAAAGCTTGATATATGGCATAATAAATAAGCTCAAAGATCAAGAACTAATGAAATGCAAGGACCAAGATTTGGCTTTTCAAAGTAAAATAAAAGGGACTTTTTAAAAACTAATGATCACTCTTCAAATGGCATTTATGAAAATTTCCATGAAAGGCATTGAACCCTACCACATAAGCTCCATGTAGGTATGGGGGATCCAAATGAAAGATATTTCATGGTTGAAAAACATAAGAGAGATGATAAGAAAGGTTCCATCATATCTAAGGCACGTATGAGATCAAAGTTTGATGTTTTGGTCATTAAAGTAGAAAAACCATAAACCTTCCATAAAGAAGGATAGAATAAGTTCAAATTGATTAAGTGACACTTGAGATAATTATGAAGTAAATTTAGAGTAGGTGCCTTAGTGAGAAATTTGATAGCTTTGTAATTTAAATACATTTTTATCAATAGCAGTAGGTGGGAAATAGATGAAGATTGAAGTAGAGCTTCATCTAACTTTAAATGGTGAAGGAAGGATCATTAGAGACATGGAGTTAGATTTAACAACATTAAATGCACAAGAAATAAATAATTGGTATGAATTATTCTTCAATGTCAAAGATTTAAAAATAATTTCTTAGAAAGAAAAGAGGAATACTTTAGTGTACCAAAGATGAAAGGATTTAGTGTCAATTCAAATTATAGGCCTTCATAACATAGCTACTAAACTAGAGATAATGCATTGCATCAACCTTATTTTTCCTATTTTTTTTGACTAAAGATTATATGGAGAATGGATTATTCATGAAGGAAATGTCAGTAAAGTTGCATGCATAGATTCCATGGCCTTTGAGACTTATTATAAGCTCCCTTTACCTCATGTTGATCTTCCTTAACAGAGTGGAAAAATTCCTAAAATTTGGATTTAGTTCTTTCACCCTGGTTAATCCAAGGTTCTCATGTTTTCAGGACCCCTAATGGTGAGATTCATATTACCCAATTCAGGGAAGGTGTTAGGGTAGCTAAGACCTTATTGAATGGGGCCTTTGGTGCCTCTTCTACAACTTATGTGAGTAAGGTTTGGGTTCATTATGTCTATTGAATGTTGGAGTGGAACCTAACCCATCCCATTGGAGACTTGATAAGTTTCTTCTTGTCCAAATAGTTTATAACCATCAAGAGAAAGACCTCCAGACATTTATTTATGATGTCTTACCTCTTAGATTTACTCCTTGCCTCTATTAATTTACCTGACATCTAAAATTGATCCCCTGATCATAGGACTACCATTTCCCATCATTACTCCAAATTGTATATTTTTAAATATAAGAATCATATGAAATTCATATGTGATGGTGTCTTCCTAGTCATTTTTTAGACAATCACTAGTATTATTATGCCTAAAATTCATCCTCTAAACAAAAAACAAGTGGAGACCATGAGAGATGTGTGGTTCTATCCAATTTCACTATAATAAGGATAGAATGAATCATGATCCAACCATAAAGACTACCCATATATGTTCCCAATAAACTTACAGAGTAAGAAATTGATTATCAAATCATCCAAGGAATAGATTGGCATTGTAAGAAGAATAAAAAGGCTCAGGTTTATCCCTTCCCACTAGACATTGGTAGAATTATAATCAAATATTGGAATCAATTAGAAATCATGGTGGTGCATAGGAAGTCTTTTGATTTCCAATTAGATGATCTTAAGATGTGGGACCCCAATAATAGGGTGGCTAACCATATTTGGGATAGGAAGGTCCCAAAGGCTGAGTGCAAACATCAACCAGATGTGGGGGATGGTATTTACATAAGGGAAAATAAATTTTAAGAATTCCTATCTAGGGTTAAAAAGTAAAATACAACCTTAGAATGTAGGTTGGTTAGGGATAATAAGCCTTTAGGAGAAATATGGCAGTTACATCCTTTACAATATCACTTATTGCTAGGGCCATCTGGGACTATACATCAAGAACCACCTATTGAGGGATAATATTTTGAGCCTCAGTAGGGAGAATTGACAAAGTCACCTCAGATTGATCAACTTGAGGATGTAAAAGGAAAAGGTAAATCTAAAAGTGAGGATTCTAATATTGAACAAAGACCTATTGAAATCCTCCAAATTTAGGCATCCCCACCAAGACCTTCTTCCCCAATAGAAGTTATCAGCTTAGTTACTTTAGAAACTAGATAAATATTAGAGAGTGCCCTTGTTAACATCATGGCTACTTATGGTTCAAATAAGGAAGAAGACCCATCTGAGTAAGCAAGCAAATAATTGGTTCTATTGAGCAGTGGAAAGAGACAGGTAGAATTATCCTTAGTTCCCTTGGCTCCAAGAAAGAGGCCTAGGTTACTTTCACTCACTCCAGTAGTTAAATAAACCTCTTTAGTGATGGGAATCCTATTCATGAACCAACCATTCCTAATTTGTTTGTTAATTGGAAGTTGTAAAAAAGCCCATCTCTTTGTCCTTCACAGGCTCTAACTTGAGTAGATATAGGTGTCTAGGATCATGGATTTAGGATATGTTAAACAAACAAGCAGAGAGAAGTATCCAGATTCTTCATAACAAGGAAAACTAATGGGTTGGTACTCCAAGAGCCTCTAGAAGTTTAAATATAGATATTAATAAATAACCACATGTGAAATAACTTGATCCTCAGGTCTAATTGAATTCAAAGACATCAACTCTTGAAAGAGTAGTGACCATGAAAGTCACTATTGGTACTGAGGAGTTCACCTTGTAAAAGGTGGAGGCATTTACAAGCTTAAATCCTATTCTAGGACAAGTAGCAAGGGAACATCCTATTTTTCAAGAGGATGTAGTTAGTGTGGTACTATATCAACCAACAATGGCCTTGGATAGAGTTTAAGGATTGAAATAAAGGATCCTCAACTTGAAAAAATAAAATCAAGATTTGGAAGCTCAGGTATTCTTGATAATTCCTAGAAATATATTGCAAATTCTAAATAAATATTTGATGGATGCATTCAAGAATTTGAAAAGCATTAAGTCTAGACTAAGTAATTTAGACCATCAAGTTGAAATGGCACAAACCTTGATCATCCAATGGTAGAATTCTCAAGCTTAGATGGAGAAGGTCATCAAGGTGCATAAGACAAAGCAAGCCTTGAACTTCAAGATTATCAAACTTAGACATCTGGACATCCTCATGGTAGTTTTGATAGATAAACAATAATATTTGATCACTTGGAGTAGTGATGTTAAGGACTTTAGAAAAAGAGGCACAGATTTGGTAAACCATATTGAGAAATGTTTAGGGAATCTATTAAATAACCCATCTCAAATCACTACTTTAGGCTTGATTGATGATGAAGAATTCAAGCAGAGGGTTGATACCTACATCTAGGGCATCAAAGATAGCCAAGGTCATTCAACTAAGGACAACCAAAAAACCCTTGATATCATTACTTTTGTAGGGAAGCAAATTATAGAAGTATAATGTGTTAAGGAACTTGTATCTTAGATAGATAGTGAATTTGACAAGTTAGTGGATAAAGAAGGGGATTATCTAATGAAGCCTATAGTGGAATTTGAGTTGATTAAGGTGCAATACACGAAGGTGAAGGACTTTTTTAGATAGGTTTAATTAGAAGGACCCACCAATGGAATTCTTAAAGGAATATTCTTGTTGTAAAATATATGCTAGTTTGTTAGCATATACTCTTTCTTGTCAAGTTGGCATGTTTTTTGTTGCATTGTGGCTTTATATCAAGGATAATTGGCCTTATACACATATGGATACTTTTGAAAGTTAACCAGTTAATCACCTATGTTTCTTATAAATTGGTAGATGGTTACCATTTGTAAAGGGAGATTTTTTGAGAAATTGATACTAGGAGCATTCAATACAACTAAGTAATTCTAAAAATATTATTTGATCATTTTTGTTAAATGTCTATGTTATCTCTCAATTACAGGGAGTTATCTTGAATTTGAATGATTATTATTGTTTGAGTTACATTCTTGTCATAGGGTTGCTAATTTGTGCTAAATGATAAATTGACTATAAAAATCTCAAATATACTTCATTTTATTTACTCTATATTTGGATGTACTTATGTTATCCACATCATAACAACAAACCTTTAAAGTAAATTTGGTTCTTATTTATGATTCATATTTTTCCTTTGAATTTCACCTAATTTGTGATATAATTTGAGATTATGCTATTTTATAACATTAATTTGTTTAAATGTTCTCAAAGTAATTGGAATTATGTCATATTTGAGATGAAACCCTGCAATCATGTTTCCTTTTTCTTTACCCTTCCTTTTTTCTTATTTTTATCAAGATTCACTCCAGCTTAAAGATCGTTATTAATAATCATTTAGTTTTACTATCGAATCCTCAAAATTATTAAGTATTCAAATAGTACAGACCTTGGTGGCTCCCAACCACTAAATCAAATAAATATTGTGGACAATTTTCATACTTTGCTTTTATTCCACCACAAAAACTCACTGAATAGTCACAAATTGTAACTCATGCCATAGATTCTCAAAATCCTAAAATGAGAAGTGTTATTCAACACTAAGTGTACCTATGGTATAATTAGAATCATCAAAAGTATGTAGCCTCCATATCTTCCATCTTAGTCACTTTCCAGCTAAGTATTTATTTAGTTTATTTATTACTATTTTTATAAATGCCAAACAAGGTTAATTTTATTAGAAATTAGTGGTTGTGTTTATTGTATATTTCTACTCTAATTTATTGAACTCATACCCTTTATCAACTTAGATTTTATATTCCATAACTCTAAAAAGTTAAATCATTTGGTGAACCTAACTTACTTGAAATAGTGCAAAAAACCCTAATCCTAGATAACCTAAGGGTTTATATTTATATCCTTTTAGGACTCACATTTAGATTTTGGATCCCTATATTTTCTAATTAGTATTTCATAAAATCATGATAATAATGATAGATTAATTTTATCAATTTTTAATACAAATTTTCTATATTCCTTTGCATGTTTGCTTCCTTTCATTTGGAATTAATTCAAAGATGACATAAACACATATGTACATGATGTTTTATATTAGTTAAAATGTATGTCATATTTAATTATATCTCTATCATGTTATTATTCTCTTCTTTGCATACATATAGGATCTATTACATAATCTAACAACAAGGTTTCAAGTTTTAATGCCCTATCTTATAAATAATAAAGAATCTCTTTCTCCTCCTCATATTCATGAGGGTGGTAGCTAATTTTTCTCTAATTAGGTCCATGCTATCACTCCTCTATGAGATTAATCAACCTATACTATTATTATTAATGCCCATACTCAGCCTATCCACACCTCACCCTCTTCTCCACAGAGCATGTGCTTACATATTAAATAAAAAATAATTAAGGTTTGCACTTGTGAGAATCCAAGGGATAAAATTATTAGTATGAACATGTTCATTTCAAAATTACAAACTCAGAATCAACTATTACATGTAAATATTACAACATTGGAAAATAAAATTACAAGATAAAAGCCTCTAGGGAACAATAGTGTCAATCATGTATATAATTATTCACCTAGTCAACTTATGGCAAGCAATGTTATATATCAAAATAATAAATCAAAACAAAGTGAATCTACAACTAGTGATTTGAAAAGTACTCAAGATGAAAATAACACACAATATAGGAATTAGGACACTCTCCCCCCACTTAACAATGAAAATCTTATTGTAAATAAGGATGCGATTTTATATAGTTTTAGAGACAAACTTTGGTAATAGCCCCATGATCATGCATAGAATATACAAGCCACAATGGAAAAAATAACAAATAAAATAATGGTCAATATTTTACTTCCCTAGATAATAATATTGTTAGACCTACTTTAGCGGAAAATCATCTTTTGCAACAACCCATTTTAACTCAAAAACCTTGAATAATGGCAAAACCTCTTATGACTAGTTCTTCCTCTCTAGATGTACAATCACTTATGCATGAGATTGATTCTCTATAGGCTAAGGTGTAACATCTTGAGTAAGGAGTTACTAGACCATCACATGCCTTAGATTCTCATGTTATTTTATATACACCTTTGGCATAACCCACAACATAAAATCCCTTACCATCTATATTTGTGACATCTAAACTTACTTTAAATGATGATAAGGGTGACCTAGAGCACTATCTATGAGCTAAATCAATAATTGAGGGGACTTTAAATGCAAACCCTCAAGATAATCATAATTAGCTATCAATCAAACAATTTGAAAAAATCCATCAAATACTTGTCATTAATGAAATTAGAGACATAATAATATCCCTAGAATGAGAATTTCATGATTAAAAGAGGAAAATGAAAAAGATGCTACACATGAACAACTGATTGATTAAGAAAATCCTCAATATTAGGGACATGATGAGGGTTAACAAGTAGTAAGAGCTCAAGTAGATGTAGATATTTCATGAGATATGAAGAGAATGAATCCACCTAAATTTGATGGTATGGTGTTGGGTGATGGAGCTAAAGCATGGCTTTGAGAAATGGAAGAATATTCAAGATTTAGAATTATTTTGAGGTAACCAAGGTCATTTGGGGAGCTTATCCATTGGTTGGTGAAGTAGCAACTTGGTGGACCAATAATAATATTGAGATGAGCATTGAATCTACCACCACTAATTGGGAGCCATTTTAACTTTTTTTAGAGCATGATGGATACCTCAGTTGTATTTTGATTATAAATTAATAAATTTACAAAATATAAAACAAAGAGATTTATCAGTAAATAAATATTGGGATAAATTCATAAAGCTCTTGAAGTATGTTCCATAGTATTAGAAATATGATTTTTTTCATATCAAGAAGTTCATCATGGGAATAAAACCCCAAATTGGGTGTGAAGTTGATGTTCATGGGCCATCCACCATGTAATAGGTGTTTGATAAAATATTTAAGTAAGAGAAACATTTGAAATCACTTGTTAGGTTAGATAGAAAATCATAAATAGGTTTGAAAGCTCAAAGAAAAACTCCAATAAAATGAATTGGGAATAGAATGAGAATTCTAAGATCTGATTCAATAACTATAATGTAATATTGGTAATGCATTAGGGAATACAAAATTATAAGTAGTTTCAAAGAAGGATTCAAGGGATTTATTCAATTTGAGAGGAAGGGACCACTTGACAGATGCTTTACATAAGGAGGAAACCATTATTCTAAGGATTGTCCTCAATGGAATATAGATGGTAAAAATAAGAATTCATCCACCTCTACATCATTGCAGGGAACCTTCCAACACTAAATTCATGCAGTAGTTAACAACTTTAAAATGAAATTTCAATCCTCTCCTATTTAAGTATCATGTAATTTATTTGGGAAACCTATTTTTATTTTGATAGATATAGGAGGAATTGAATGTTTTATCTCTCCTAGAATATTAAGTAAATTATCTATGAAAACTAGTTTTATGGTAAAATATTGATTATTTAATATGAGAATGAATCCAAGGTCAAAGTTGATAGATGTCTTTTACAGGTTGAGGTAAATTTTATAGAATTCAATATGATTATTGATCTTTATGCAACACAACTAAGATCATATTATGTGATCCTAGGAGTGAATTGGCTCTCTAGGCACAAAGCCAAAGTTGATTATTTTTTAAAGAAATTTAAGTATTTAAATGATTTTGGAAATCAAAACCAAATTCAAAGAGAAAAAATAGAGTTGAAACTAAGGCTAATTTTAGCCATTAGATTGAGAAAATCTCAACAAAATGGATGAAACTAGAGAAACCAAGGAACTATTTTAACCTTTTAGGGGTTTTACTTATCTAAATCCTATGTTTGATTAAAGGGATCGGTAGTCTAAATCAATGAAGTAATATGCATAAAATAATGACTAATTTGTTATAGATTTTGACTAGATTTGAATTTATAAAAATAGTAATAAATATGTGTAAATAAATACTTATCTAGAAAACACCTGATATGGAAGATTTGAGTGCTAAAAACTGAGATACAAATAGGTTTGAGTGTTGTATGTCTTGTAAAAAATTTATACAATTTATGTCTGGGTGATTATGATTATAATATATATGTACGATATAAAATTTATACATGGAATTAGAGTAATCCATGTTACCCTCCTCTCAAGTCCTTCATCCTATCATATTGTTCAAATTGAGTTGTAGTGTCGAAAGGAGACAATTTTGAGTTGTAAAAGCCACTTGTGGTGAATATTCAATTTGGAGACTACGTTAGTTTTTTGAAATCAATCATACCTTACACATGCATCTATAATGGTCAAATTAGTGGGGGAGAGCTTTTGTTTCATGAAAATTATACTCCATTTACTCTTGATCAACATAAATTCTGTGGTCAATTCTAACTGTCTGTTGGGTAAAAATATTTGTATTTTTTTAAAATTTGGGGATTTTCTATTTTTTTAATATTTTAAAATTATAAATATTAATCCCTTTTATTATTTTCCAAGATATATATTTTAAATTAAATTAAAAAAAAAAAGAAAAAAAAATGGGGTTCTTTGTGTCTGAGCCTTACTCAACTACCTACCTCTACATTCACGACCTGGCCATGGCCTTGGCCTCACCCCAATGATGCTCCCTTCCACCTCCCTTCCTCCTTTTATCCACTATAATCACCACCACCCATGTTACTACCTTTTACAGTATCCTTACACTCCTATAATGACTTATGGCCACCCCTTCATGGTTTTCCAATCCTTTTTAGCCACATAAGCCATCCCATGACAAACCTCCCTCTGGCTCATAATTTTCCTAGTTGCTCCACTACTATTATTATCCTACATAGTTCTATAATTCCCTCTACCCAAAACCACTGAAATACCCTCCATGTGCATCAACCTCCATGCTTATCCCTATATGTCCACTCTCTGCCCATGACTTACTCCTCCTAGTCATCTTGTCCCCTACTCAAGTCTGCAATAAACAAATAAAAAAACATGGTTTTTATGTTTTAAATTGAAATGTTGGCTTGTATCACTAAAATTAAAATGAAATTAGAATTATATAAATTTTATTGAAGCAATGGAAATGTGAATTGTCTTTAAAATATTTGGTAAAACACCAAACACTACCACCACCTACCTACAATAGTTATTTTTGATTTTTTTTGAAAACCATCTTTGCTTTTATTTTCAAAAATATTAAAATTTGGGGTATGTATCTTTGAATTATTTGGAATGTTTGTTGGTTGGCTAAGTTTTGTGAATCCATTCCATTTTTGAAAGGTTAATAGTTTTACTTGAAGTGAAGTGATATGTTTTTATACTAAGGAGCTTTGTTAAGGAATTTTTTAGCCATTTGAAGGCTGGTGGGTGGGGCCCAGTTTGACATGTGGTCAAACCACCCTCCCATAGAAAACATTATTTTTTATGAAATATTTATTTTTTCTCCATTTTCAACATATGATTAGAATTTTTTTGGTTGTTCATGCTAAATTATTTTTTCAAGCCCCTTCCATTATGAGTTTTTATGGACACCCTTGCACTATTTTGATCTTATATTGAATGTTATTTAGCATTTAGAGGTGTTTTTTTTGTGTGTTGAGAATATGGTTTAGATATATTACACATGGTATATTCAAATTTATTATATGGTACTTATACACCTTGTTTCATTTGAATTCAAAGGTTTACTTCAATGTTGAATATCCCACACTTCTAAGTGCGATATTTTTTCCCTAAAAATATCAGAAGCTCCCATTATTTTTAAAGTGTATATTTTTTTGAGATTTCTCATTTAATATATATATTTTTCTCATAATATTTCATCTGATATATGTAATTTGAAGAAGCCTCACTTTGAAGTTTCACTAACTATTTCCAAGGGGGTTTCAAAGCACTATTTTGTGCCTAATAATATAAAGGGGGGTTGATTGGTACCATTTTGTGTGACCAAGTGTTATTTTATTTGAGTGTGTTTTTTTAGATGAACTTTTTCTTAATTGGACTCCATCATCTGAGTTTCTCAAATCTACTTGTAATACCAAAAATTGCAATCATGATAGACTTGAAATTATTAGCATTGTTAACTTCAAGCAACTATCATACATAAAAAAAATTGATGATTTATTTACTACATATTAAAGGTATTTATTGGGTTACAATGGGCATAAAACTTGAGCCAAAAAATCAAATAGATAAGATCTGATGGATGAATCAGTCTAATTAAGCCTTAGGGATCATAAGTATGAATGTTTCTGATGGACTCAAATTTTTTGTTGAAAATGAAACATATCCTCATATATCATGGGAAAACATTAATAAATTTTTTTGGTGTAAATAATGACATCAAGGTTATTTAGATGGAAACTAAACTTTCTTCATTGAATCTCAATGATTTTTCAAGCATTGGGGACTACTTGTTCAAAGTCATGCTTATAAAATCACAATTACTAGGTTATATCCATATAAAACCTAGAAAAGTTTTGATCATGAGCATTCTAGCCAAATTGAAAGGCCCATTTTAAATCTTTACAAACACTTTTTTATCCACCATGGATAATTATGGAGATAAATATGAAATGCCTACATTTGAAGAGTTTTGTGAATGTCTTATAAAAGAGAAGTATTGACTCACCCTCATAGGAGTCATATCCTGTAGGCACTCTAAGACTCAGACATTGGTGACCAATCATCCTACAGGGATAAATAAGAACAAGCCACTACCTCCAATATCAAAAGGGCCCAACTATGGAAAATTGAGATAAGAATTTTCATCATCAACATTTTTCCACAAGAAGACAACTACAAATAATTTTAATATCAATATGATCACCTTGAACTTAAATGTTGTAAGAATATGTCCCTCATAGAAGAATCCATGAATAAACACAAAATTCACATTAACACACCATATTATTCTATATATTCAAACAAAAAATGCAAAGTTAAAGGCAAATGCCAAGCTCTTTCTGTCAATGCTTATGTTTTTACTGCCACTCATTACTCAAAGGAATCTTGGATCTTTGACTCAATAGCTTCTCATCATATGGTCAAGTCAAAATATTCATTCACCTCTCTTTTTGAGAGTGACACCTCCAAAATTTTAGTGGGTGATTCTACTCCTTTATCAGTATTAGGATCTGACATTGTTGACTTGCATGATAGATAAGTGAAAGATGATTTATATGTAATTGATATTTTAGTAAATATTTTATTCATTTATCAGATTTGTCATTCCCATGGAGGTCACATATTAGAATTTTATTCACATAATTTTATTTTTAGAAATTTTAAAAATATTTTGTTGGTTGTTTATTATGGAAAAGCTAATGATGTTTCTCACCTCTATTAGTTTGATACATTTCAATACTTCAAATATTCTCATGTATTTATTATTCATGAAAATTATTTGAACAAATCATGGCATGAAATATTTTTCCATATAAAATATAGGTACTTGGAGTAATTGAGTACTCACAACATGGTCAAAGGTATTCCCAAATTATCTTGAAAAGATGGTGTTTGTTAAGGTTGTATTCTTGGAAAACAACATAGAGAAAAGTTTCTAAAAGGAAAGTCTTAGAGAGCTAAAGCTCCACTTTAGTTCATTCATAGTGAATTGATGTATTTCCCTAAGCCATATTTTTATGAAACTAAATATGCGCTCACCTTCATTGATGACTTCTCCTAATAAACTTGGGTGTACTTATTGAAGTACAAAAGTGAATTTTTTGATCACTTTATTGAGTTTAAAGAATTTATTGAGAAGTAATCAAGATTATTAATTTAGAAACTTAGGATATAAAATGGAGGTGAATATGTGAACCATGCCTTCATCAAGTTTTATTCTACTCACAAGATATAGTTACAACATATAGTTCCCTAAACACCTAGAAAATTTCATGTTGCTAAGAGGAACAATCACACATTGAAAGAAATGGAAAATTTCATGATTCAATCCAAAAATCTAGCCCTATAATTTTAGGTTTAAGCCATCAATTGTGACAACTATATTTAGAACTAAACTCCTCAATGAGTTTTGCAAAATTTAACACTAGAAGAGGCTTAGACTAAATAAAATATTGATGTTTCTCATTTCTGTGTATTTAGTAGTCAAGCCTAGGCATTTATTCCTAATGAAAAATGTAAGGCCATGGATAAGAAGAGACAATCATGAATTTTTATAGATATTATTAATATGTAAAAGCCTATCATCTATTTGACCCTAGTACTCATGAAGTACTTTATAGGTGAGAAATTCAAGTATAGAAACACTCTTTTTCCTATGAGTCCACATCTTCACCTTCTTATTATTCAATTGTATATTCTTCACACTAATATTTATTTGACACTAATAACCCTTCAGATGATTTAGTGGATGAAGGACCTCTAGTTTCCCTATCTCCTCCTATACCTCCTATTGAAAAATCACTTCCATGATGGGTCAAAAAAATAAGAGAATCTACTGGCACTTTGGTAGGTGATCCTACTAACACTTGTTGAACCTAATTTGACATGGATATTGTGGGCCTTGTTTATCATGTTACTTATTCTAAATATCCTTAAACATTCCATGATGTAGTTGGTAAACCTGGATGGGATGAAGAAATGGAAGCTAAATATAATTCCTTGTTTAAGAATGATACTTGGGACTTAGTTCCTTTTTCAAAAGGAAGAAAATTGGTTCAGTGCAAGTGGGACTTTCACACCAAATATGCAGTAGATGGTTCATTTGAAAATTATAAATCAAGCCTCACAACAAAGGGGTTTTCCTAAGTTGAGGGAGTTAACTATTCATATACATTTAGGCCAATTATAAAGATGAATTTCATTCACCTTGTTCTCTCACTTGCTACCTCACATAGTTGAAAAGTGAATCAAATAGATGTGAATAGTGATTTATTTCATGGATATTTATAGGAATAAATTTACATGGATTAACCACTAGGGTATGTTCAATATTATTCCTTTATATACAAACTTTGATGATCTCTCTAAGGCGTCAAACAAGTCCCTTAGGCTTGATATGAATGAGTGGAAAGTTTTTGTCTTGACAATGATTTAAGTCAATTTAGACCCCAACATACACCCAAAGAGGATTTATGTTAAACTTATTCTACTTATGATTTATGTAGATGAATTGATCATAACTAGCATTTATTCCTCTATAATTATGGATGACAAGTCCAACCTCATGGAGTAGTTAAAGATGTCTAATTTGAGACTTATTCATTACTTCCTTAGTCTTTAGGTTTACGAATATAAGGTAGGGATACAAAATTATCATACTAAGTATGATTTTGACATGATTCACCACTTCAACATGTTTTATTGCAAGCCATCCCTTGTTACCTTTCAGTTTAGAGTCAATTTGATTGCCAAGTGTTTTACACCATCTATTGATGTTACATTGTATAGATAATTGGTATGAATCCTTATTTATTTGAATAATAGCTAGATAGAAATATCATTTAATATTGTACTTGTATATCAATTTATGCAATATCCCCATGAGAGTGATTGATAAGACACCAACTGCATACTTTTTACATTTATAACACCATAAACTATGGTATGATAGATGATGTTTATGATTGTAAGTCCACTTATGGATGTATATTTCATATTGTATTTTCTCACATCACTTTTTAAAGTAAGAATAAACATGATATTGATCTCTTTGATTGAGGTTGAGTATTATGGAGTTGTTAATGCAAGCCAAGATACCCTTTAGAACCATCAAATTTTGTCCAAACTCAAATTTCCATCCGACCAACCCACTACATTTTAGTGTGAAAACTAGAGTGATATCCACATTTATTAAAAATTAGTGTAACAATAATTCAATAAACATATTTATAGTCAAATCCATTTCATTTGATAGCTCATTAAAGACCATGCGGTCAATTTTCAATATTATCACACAAAATACTAGATTGTTGACATCTTCAACAAACCTTTATCCATAGCCAAGAATGTGTCTCTCAAAGATATATTGGGGGTCAAGGAATTTTTCACTAAGGGGGTGTTATCTATAGTCCCTCCTTCATCTTTATTGTATTTGGGTACATAATCAGGATTTGATTTTAAGAACCATTTTTAGAGTTTTATCTTCTCCCCAAATTAATCTTAAAGGGAGATGTTAGAGTAATAAAATACTGATAAGCTTAACTTAGGTCTTAACCTATGGAAGTTTCACCATAGTTATCATGATCCATGTGGGGTTCTAATTTTCACATCCACATGTATAAATAAGAGTCAACATGATTGGTATGAATGTTGAAATTAATTATTAAATTAGGAAACTATTCATTTGGCAACTAAAATAGTTTAACATTTCCATATGAACCCTCTTCACATTAACTCAAATGTTACAAACAGAGATAAATTCTTGAGTATTGTAATAAATCAAGCAAGAAATAAAATAGAACTCTGATTCTATCTTTCCATATTTAATTATTTCATTAAGTATATAAAGTTAATTTTGTTTAGGGTGATTCTAGGTAGATTATATATGTCTCATATATAATTTATACACATTTTTGGACTTTATTTGCTTGTTGAAATGGAGGAAAAAGTAAGGTTAATAAGGTAGATATTGGATGAATCCAAAGATAGGAAAGAAATTTTTGTTGATCTAAAGATAAAATCAAGGCAATTCTCAGTCAGAGAAAAGGTTTTTCTCCATATCAAACCCCAAAAGAGTACTATTAAGTTTGGGAAATTAGTGAAATTTTCATCAAGATATATAAGATCCTTTGAGGTTCTATAAGTGATCAATATTGTAGCATATAGACTAGCTTTGACACTAATTTTAGATCTAATGCATAATGTTTTTCATGTATCTTATCATAATAAATATATAGTTGATCCTTCACATGTTTTAGATTGGAATGTATTACATGTTTTGGATCTAGGGCTATCCATATTAGGACTAATTATAATAATTGATACTCAAAATCTTAGCTTATATAACAATAAAATATCATAATGCAAGGTTTAGTGGGGCAAATATTCTGAACATAGAGCTACATGGGAAGATTATAAGGAATTCTTTATGCTATTTCCTCATTTATTTAAATAATATTTTGTTGAATATTATTATCTATTTATAGAGCTATTTTTCTAATATAATTCATTGGGAAAATGACCTATTTTAGGGTAAGAATGTCACATCATTTCACACTCTTCAAAAACTATAGTAGTATTTGTAAGGGAAGTGGAACTAATGATTAGTAGATTCTAATTTCTATAGTATATATAAATATTTATAATGTATAATTTACAACTATACTATTTAATTTCATGATCAATTACGTTGGAGGAAATTTTCATATGCTTATGGATGTACTATGTTTTCATGTATTGAAATCATGTTTGACTATGACTTAATTTGTAAATGTGATTTGCATTGCAATAGTTTATTGATATATTTATATATTCTAATTACTTGAATATTTTATTACAAGATCAGATTAACTACCTTTTTGTTTACTTGAGGTGGTTTTAGTATTATCCCACCCTCACATAGTAAAACATAGGGATAGTATCATAGGGGAGGAAGATGTAGATATCAACATTGTGGATAAAGATAACATAATTGAACCTACACACACACATTACACTCTTGATTTCTTAGATGAAATAAATGATAATAGTATTTTACAAAAATGTTGAGTGTTTGCTTTACATTGTCTATCCTTACATTTAATAAAGCATGTTTGCATTGGTTCTAAGTTCATTACTTATCTTATATGCTTTTGAGTTTCATAATGTGTTAAGTCTATGTATTAACTATTAAATTTTCAATGAAACCTAAATATGAACTAAACTAGGTTGAACTATGCTATGGTAAACCATTTCTACATTTTAGATTATCGGATTGTTGGGTGTTTATGTATCTTTTGTAAATTTGTATACTTTTATGCCCAGTTTAATGACCTAGGGGGATGAATTAGGGTAAAAACACCCAAAATAATTATATTAAATGGGTTTTTAAATTTGTAAAACTTTTAATAAGTTACCATGTACTTTTTGGAATGAAAATAAATTAGGACATAATGTAATTAGGTTTTAATTTTTACATTTATGGTTGAATTCACCATTTGCTATGATGAGGAGGTTTTTCATATGGAATCCATTCTCAAAAATAGGGAATGGAATGTGAGTGAATTGGCCAAATAATCAAATTAGGTATTAGTGAAGGCAAGCTCATAATGAATAACTTACAATATAGTAGGAGTACTAGAAGGCCATGCAAAACATGGATGTGGAGTGGAAATAAAATAAGAAGATAAATAGAACATGAATAAAAAGAAATGAGGCTACCAATAGCTACATTCACATGGAATATAGTATAGTAACAATGTATTTCATGCTTGAATTTGTTTATAGAAAACATATGAGGTGTCTTCTTGTATCCATTACAGACTTGGTTTCTATTTAAAAATTAAAATATTGAATATTTTCTCATCTAGCTTAGCATATAAATCATCTAAATATATATGATGGAATAATTAGGGTTTCATATTTATATACTTAAGAATTTAACTTAGTGCCATACACAAGACCATAAATATGATGTTGAGTCATTTCCTATAAAATAACAAAAAGATTAAAATAACAAAAAGATTAGTGACTATCGAGCCACTATTGAGAAATATATTTATTGCAAATAACTTGGCATGTCCATGAAATAGATAGTTATTGACTTGTGTATTATTATTTATCAAGACTTTGTATTAGTAATTTTGGAAATTTTGTATTCCCAATCCATCCTTGACAAGTGGTAAAATAGATAATATCTTAAATCGATTACAAACCTTGGACTAAGTAGTGACCATAAAATTCTTGTTGACCTAAGGATTGTTATAAATTTGAAGACTTTATCTTAAATTGATATCCATAATAGTATATATTTCATAGAACCTTTAGATGCATATTATCAAGAGAAAGTTTGTATAGACCTGTGTATTCTTAATATGAGCTAAAATGGATGAAGTATATGTATATTATTGATAATAGTGGACCCTTGAAAACTTGTGGAAACTATTAAGATATATAAAATGGTAATAAAAATAATAAAATATTGTAATCATATATAAAGGAATGAACTATATAATGTGATAATAAATATGTGTTTAAAAGAATTGAAAGTCTTGTAATGTGTAGGAAGCATGTAGCTATATTTTAATGCTATGTAGCCACATGCTATAGTATTCAATCTAAAATGTAGAATAAATTTGAGTTATTATTTTGAACTAAATTTATCTCTCTCTCTCTCTCTCTCTCTCTCTGTGTGTGTGTGTGTGTGTGTGTGTGTGTGTGTGTGTGTGTGTGTGTGTGTGTGTGTGTGTGTGTAGATATATATGTGTATATATATGTATGTGTGTGTGTTTAACCATCTAACCATGTGTAAATACATGAATATATTGAACACCTTGTGATGTAAGCTAAAATTAGATATATTTCCATTAGGAAATTTATGAATAGTTGAAGGAGTATAAGTGAAAGATTGAACAGAGTTATATAGGTCACTATATATATATATAATGGATAACTTGTTCAATGGTTATAATTTTTAATGAACTTGAATATTAAGAATTTGTGAAGATGTTATATACACTAAAAACACATTTTTATTTATTATATATTTTTGTAATGATTCTTTTGGAAACTATAAACTTGTATGATTGAACATGCATGTAATATGTATTGCGATGTACATTTATAATATGTTAAAATATGAAATTTATATGAAATAAGTAAATGATAAAATAGGAATTTAAAATTAAATATTGTCAAGAAGTATACAAGAGACTTAGGGGCTTGACTAAAACTAGGAAGAGACTTGATTTTGTGTTTATACGCCATCTTGAGCTCTGTCTTATTTATATTAATGAATTAGTTGGATACCATTAAATCTTATATAGTTTGTGTAAAAAAAAGAGATGGAAGTTAATGAATTGAAATAGTGTATTTATTACCTTGATTTTTATCTCTTAAGCATATAAACATAATTGGTTTTTGAATATATTTCATTGAAAAGAACCTGAAACCTATATATGTGACATTGTTGGTTGATTTATTGGACATAATATGATTTATTGATAAAGATGGTTGATTTTACCTTGTATTATATAGAGAATGTAATAATTTGTTTGGATTGGATAATATGCTTCAATTTATATTTATTATGCCTTGAAATATTTATGAGAATTCACTAGGCATGCTTCATTTGATATAAGGGGATAGATATATGAGGGTGCTATCATGAAACATATATATCTATCCCATGGTATCATATGATAGATTGTGATTCATTAACAAAGAGTATGTGTGAGTGAAATTGACTCAAATCCATGAGAGATCTGATTTATATATAGAAAACTTTGGCCAAAAAAATGTTATAGCTGAGACATTGCCATTTAACTATATTTTCTAGTTTATATGTGTATGTATGATGTCATATATAGATATAAAATTGTTTTTCATGGTCTATGTGACCTTTTAATGTATTAGTGATTTTACACACATGGGATTCAATTAAATTTTTGATATTTTCACTAATTTTATCTACCCATACATGAAGGGAAGGGCCACTCCTAGTGGGGAGGTGTGTAGGATACCAATGGTTTGTAGTTGGAGGAAAATCACCTTGATGATGCTCTCCCTCTCTTTAGCTATTAAACCATTTTTGAATCACACTCATGGCTATTTATATGGATCATTTAGATGTTTATTAGGCATAATTATATTTTTGTACATTCTATCTTGCATATTTGATTTAGTACTAAAATGTAATATCTAGTACATTATGATTGATAACTATTCATCACAACAATGGCTATGAGACTTGTAAATAATTCTAAATATTTTAATATTAGTAGATGTATACTTAATTATATCTATAATTGAGGATTATTCTAGTTTACTAATGTACTTATCTCTTTTTACTATTTAATTCATGAAAAATACACATATAATATTTTATTTAACTCTTTTAAAACTAAATGGATCATATTTTAACTAGTATGTTAATTATATTTCTGCACTTATTGCTTTAGATGCATTCATTAGTCAAAAAATGAATATATTGATAATTAAAGATGATGTTATAAGTAAAATATGAATTTTAAAAAAAATGAGTAAATTTTATGTATCCCAATGGGGTTACAACAGAAGTACCAAATATTATAATGTTTGGCATGCACAAATATTGGATAAATATTTAAGGACCTATTATATAATCTTAAAAGTTCTTGATGATTATTTAAACCCTACTCTTGGAAAAAAAATTATTCAACTACCAAATAATTTTTATGGGTATTTAGTACCAAATAGTCCTAAAGGTTGCTATACCACTTTAATTTATCATTTGTCAGGTTAGTTTCCTTATAAAACCCTATACTATTATTCTTTCCTATCTATTTTATTGTTCTTACTACTTTCCAACTAGTTTTACTTGGAAACATTATGATTTCAAAATGATAACCCAAATAACTAGATAATAATACTTATAATTTATTGATTAGTTGTAGTGAATTTAAGAGGTTACATCCCTAATTTTCATAAACAAAAATAGTGGTAAATAACAAGAGAATGTTTTTAATTTTAGGGCTTCCAAAATATAGAATTATCTAAATTATCTAGTTAAGGCATATATTCACTTCAAGAACAAGGCATATTGAAGTAAATATGTGAGGAAATTAATCATAGAATTGAAAAATGAAAATTATTGATAACAATGACATACCTTACATACCATATATGTCCTAATGACCCACTATACAATAGTCCATGTTCAATAAATGTTTTAGAGTGAGTTTCCCTCTTTTAGAGTGGGTATCTAATAATTTTAAAACATTATAATAAAAAGTGTTTCATTGAATATATTATTTATTACGAATATTTTATTGACTTCCTTCATCCAAAAATTAGACATGCATCAGAAAAGACTCATTTTTATAAATTAATACTCATAAATAACTATGGCACCAAGATACCAAATAAGTTTATATACAACATTCAAGTATGGGGAAATCTTATGGAGGAAACAACTCATGATAAAATGTTTTGCAATGTGAAATATGTGTTTAAAGACATGGATGGATTTGTTTATATAATTACCTCCTTATTTATTATAGCTATAATGTTTCCTAGTCCTATATTCACTAACAAAATCCTAAGACTACTTTGAATCTTAGAGTGGGTGAATTCCCACTATAAATGATAATCATGGTAGGGAAAATAGAAAACATAATTATACTCATCCTATTTTCACTAAAAATAAAAATATTTACATGTTATGTTGAATTATTTTGTTGTTTTGTGATTAGATTTTATAGCAAATATAAATCCAATAGAGTGCAAAGTTAAAGAAATAATTGACATGTTCATAAAAAAATGAGAGCCATTTCCCAAAGTAACAACATGGTTAGTACTCATCCTAAATGCACCAAGTAAATCATGAGATTCATATGAATCTTAGAATGGTTGACCACCCACTATAAATGAGAACAATTACAAGGAAACTAGTAAAAATAATACTACTCATCATATTTATAATGTAACTGAAAATATTTACATGTTATGTTGAATTACTTTATTGTTATTTGATCTATCATATCTTAGGATGGAGCAGGGCTGATCAGCCACCTCTTAACTTACTTATCCAAATAAGTGACTCCACCAAGATCCATCACACCTTCCACCTCTACAAAGGCTACTCAACCCTAAGAAAAATGAGAACTCATTACCCCTTCTTTAGTCAAGGATTCCCAAGAACAAAAGAAAGAAATAATGGAATTGGTCCTCATATAAGTGATAAAAATAAGTACATGATTTGATAAGAAATATGGAATTATTCATAAAATGAGGAAGAGGAGATCAATAGACATGAGAGGGGAAGAAATAATAATATGAAGAGGATTTTTATGATTTTATGGATTCAATGGGGGAAGCTATGAAATAAATGTACAGGGGCCAAGGCTAAGATAGATAAAGGATTATTAAAAGGTATATTATTTAAGATTAAAGTGATATAGTGGATAATGTTCACAGCAAAACTAAAAAATTATATAATATCTTGAATACAATAAGGAGTCCATGAGGTGAGTCCCAACTTCATTGGTTAAATGTATTAAATTTATGGAACCAATTAAAGGAATTAAAAAAGATCTTGAATTTTTTGATATCTTGTATAAAGAATAATGCCTATAATAATTTTAATCTAATGAACACCTAAGAAGTTATGTGGGACCTAAATTATGTGATTTATAAAAGATATAGTGCCTTTAGTTGGCACCATGAAATAAAATTTTTGATAGCCTAGATTCTGATATAAGAAAGAGAGGCTATGTAAAATTTTAAGGATATGAGGGTTATAAGTGTAATTACCTCTATATGGAAATTAGTAAATAGGCCCAATTTTGAGTAATTACTGAGATCCACTATAGAAGCATTCAAGAATGAGGTATAGGGCACATTATATAATATTAGTTAAGATATTTTATAGTTAATCAAATTTTTAAATGTTAAGGTTACTAAGGTAGAGGTACTCATATCATAATTTAGAGCATAAAAATTTAAGCATAAGAGAATAATATGCACAATCACATGGATATTCAATCCATCTATGCTCAATTTGGTATTATCAATGCTGATTTTGACATTGTTTATGCATTATACGAGCAAATCAAAGCTAGTGAAGAGACTACTACTACAACATATTATATTACTAATTCATCCTTGCCTCACTTAGACTTGAGTGTAATTTCAAATGGTGGTGCATTTTCTTACTAGGCCCACTTAGATTGAACGTTCACATGAAAAGCCTTAGTCTATTTTTCTAACTACAGTGAGCATGCAATTGTCATCCTCTTCTAGTAGTACTAATTTTTCACCATATATATACATGTATTTTAATATAATGACACTTGGGTATCTTTATATTTTATACATACATGTATTTTTATTGCGATTATGTAATTTTGACCAATTATTTTAAGAATATCATATACAAGCATATTCTACATGAATTATAACTCATGAGTCTATAATTAGAAATGTAAAATTATAAATTGATTGGAGGATGAGGTAACCCCTCAAATATATATATATATATATATATATATATATATATATATATATATATATATATATATATATATTTCTTGTGTCCTCCTGATTCCAAAGGGAGGATAATTTTGGATATTAAGGTGAATAAGAAATTATACAGATTATACTATAAGTGTGTCTTGATGTGCATTCTTTATTCTTATCGAAACTTATGAATCATTGAGGAAGTTACATCATCATGGTATTATCAACATTTTATTTATATACAAGTGTTTTATTTTGATAAAATTATTCATATTATGTAGTAGCTAATGTGAAAACTTTTGTGTCTACAAATCACAATCTCCCTTTGAAGATGTGCAATTGTAAACATACATCAAAAACAAAATTTGATTATGTGAACTATAGTTTATTATATTTCATTTACTTGGATTCCTAAATATATTTTTCTATTTTGTGTGTTGATAGTAACTTGTAACAAAATTTAGTTCTCCAATCAGTTATCCAATCCATAGTGTAAGATCTAATTTTGAAAGGTTTCATTTGTCTTTGATTCATAAACCTTATTTTTGTACCTACCCTTCCCTCATTTTTGAGTTTAATTTTATCCTTTATAAATTAGGTTATATTCACCCATTCATCTCAATTATATCTCAAACTCACATCACATGCAAACCATTTGAGGTAAATAACTACTCTACTCATTGCTATTCCACCACCAGGGTGTTTACAAAATTGAATACCTTGTAACTCATGCCATGAAGTGAATATTTTTCACTGATCCTAAAATGTTAGAGGCTACTTAATAATATTCTTTTGTGTGCATAAAATCCACATCAATAATACCATTATAATATCTATTACAAGAATCTTGTTGTAAGGAAAGTCTATAATAAAGTTAAGTTTATTTATAATAATATTAATCATGGAATGTTTTATATTATAATATTGATTCAAAAGTAAATCTTACATTAAATATTAAATATTGAATTATATATTAAAAAAATGAGACCACAAAATCTACATAAAAACACTCACAATATTAATTATTTACAATAATTTTAATATGCAATTCGTATTGTAGGAAAACAATGTAATAACATACCATATTATACATTACTATTAGTCAAGATTTGTTTCTTTCATTATATATAATATTATTTTTAAAAATATTTATTATTTATTCAAACATATTCAAACTAAAAAAATTATGTACCCATAACATATTTTAAAATTTGAATATGCCATATTAATATTTTATATCTACATATTTCAATACAACCCATACATATTTAATATTGACTATTTTAAATTTTAAAGTGTAGCATTTTGATTTGAGACGTAATGAAAATTTAAGATGACATATTCATATTTTAAAAATACCACCTTTTGAAATAGGAAAGATTTATTTATGGGACACTACACTATAATTTTTTTTTGGAATTTTTTTTAGTAAGGTTTGGTTTTTCATTTTTACAAAGGAATAACGAGGGTAAGAATAGAAGGGAGTAATAGGGTGATGAATATGATTAGGGAAATAAATTTTATATGTAATTAGGGGAATAAATAGGGGAAGGTTTGAGTTACAATTATAGGTTCGTAAATTTAATAAACGAGTGGGGGCATGAATTTGATAAGGTTTCAGTTAAAGTTATAGGGAGATAAATTTAATATACGAGTAAGAACAAAAATAAGATAAGGTTTAAATTAAAATTATAGGTTGAAAATTTTAATATATGAGTAGGGCCACAAATAGCATGCTGATGCACTACCATTTCTAAAATTTAAAAAAATGAGAGGAGTAAGGACATGAGATTATAATAAGAGCAACCAAAGGTCAAATAATTTTACTAATACATTTAATATATAATTTATGTAGTTTTTTCATATTTATATAGCATGGGTGTTTAATATAAATATAAATGAATATTAATCCTTACATGATTCATATATAATTTACATAATTAAGTTAGTACTTTCTATGTTTCATTTCCAATATTTTTATAGTTTTATAATTATTTTGCTACATTTATTTCAATTATGATAAAAACAATTAGTGGAAGAATTATTAAATTATTTTAAGTGTATTTAATTACAATATTTAAATATTTTAATGAATATATGATTACCTGTATAATTTTTTTGATCAATTATTAGTTGAATATTTAATCTATTCCTTGTTTTGCTCTTATAAAAACCACTTTTATTTAAAAATATTTAATTTTTATATTGTAAAAGAGGATATGACACATAGAATGGTTATTATAAATTTTTTATTTATGTTCATGTAATTTTCATCTAAATGAAATCAATATATCAAAATTAAAAAGTGGCATTTCAAATTACAATGATAATTTTTTTTACCTTGTTAGAATATTTAATTCATTTATTTGTTGTCAAGACACTCAAATAACATCATTGATGAGATGCAGTACCTAAGCATTTTTTTAATTCTTAAAAAATAAATTTAGAGTGGGCCTTATATTATAAAGGTATATAATGATCCTAGAAAATATATTAGAGTGGGAAACCTACTCTAAAAAATTTCTTGAACATGGATGACCCTAGAATGGGTCACCACTTTTAGAGTGGGTGATATGTTCAAGAAACCTTTTAGAGTGGGTATCCAATAATCATAAACCATTATAATAAAAAAATATTTCATTGAATATATTATTTATTATAAGTATTTTCCTAGGGACTATCTTCATCCAAAAAATAGACATGCATAAAAAATGACTCCTTTTTATAAAGTAATACTCGTTAATATCTATGGCACCAAGCTACCAAATAAGTTTATATACAACATTCAAGTATGGGGTAATATTATGGATGAAACACCTCGTAATAAAATGTTTTATGATGTGAAATATGTGTTGAAGGATATAGATGGTTTGGTTTATATAATTACCTCCTTTTTTCATCTAACTATAGTGCTTCCTAGTCCTATATGCACTAAATAAATCTTGAGACTAAATTGAATCTTAAAGTGGGAAATTTACCAATATAAATGATAAAAATGGTAGGGAAACTAGTAAAAATAATGTTACTCATACTATTTTCACTAAAAATGAAAAGATTTACATGTTATGTTGAATTACTTTGTTGTTTTATGATCTAAGTTTTTAAACCAAAAAAATTCCAACAGTGTGCAACGTCAAGGAAATAATTGGCATGTTTATCAACAAATGAGAACCATTTCCTAGAGTAATAACATGGTTAGTATTCATCTTATATTTACCAAGTAAATTCTAAGATCCATGTGTATCTTAGAATGGTTGGCTGCCCACTTTAAAGGAGAACCATTACAAGGAAACTAATCAAAATAATGCTACTCATCATATTTGTAATGTAACTAAAAACCTTTAGATGTTATGTTGATATTTTTTTGTTATGTGATCTAGGTTATCTACCAAAAATGAATTTAATAGAGTTAAAAGTCAAGGAAATAAATGACATGCTCATCCACAATTGATAACCATTTCATAGAGTAACATGATGGTTTATACTCTTCTTATATGTACTGAGTAAATCCTAAGATGCATGTGAATATTATAATGGGTGGCCACCCACTATAAATGAGAACCATGGTATGGATACTAGTAAAAATAATGCTATTATTTTTTCTTGCACTATAACTAAAAATATTTACATTTTATGTTGAATTACCTTATTTCTTTGTGATTTAGGTTTTCTAACAAAAATGAATCCAACCAAGTTCAAATTCAAGTAAATAATTGAAATGTTCATTAAAAAATGAGAACCATTACCAATATTAATAAAATGGTTAGTAATCCACTGTGTTTTTTTCTCTTCACTTGATTTTAGAGAATTGGACCTCCCTTTATCTCTAGGTTAGTTTTTGATCTAGTCAAAATTAGTTTGTTGAGACTCAGGCCTCCTCTTTTCAAGTCTAGGTTGGTTCTCACACTAATTAAAAGTAGATTTGCTTTTCCTTTGTTGGATTTTTAGGCTAATTTTCTTTTCTTGTCTACTTTTTTTCCTATATTGGATGATCCCACTTTTTCTATTGTAGGGTTACTTTGTACTTCTTTTGAGCTTGCTAGGGGGAGATATTCACCTCTTGTTGTGTCCAAAATTACGTTTCACATTAGTCAAAGGTGGGTTTATCTTAATATAAACAACATGATTAGTACCCATCATATATATACATAGTAAATCCTAAGATTCATGTGAATATTAAAGTGAGCGGCCACCCCTTGTAAATGGAAAACATGGAAAGGATATTAGTAAATCAATGTTACTCATGATGTTTGCACTATAAACAAAAAAATTTACATGTTATGTTTAATAACTTTGTTTTTTTGAAATCTAGATTTAAAAAAAAAATCCAACCATGTACAAATTCAAATAAATAATTGACTTTCTCATCAAAATATTAGAACCATTTACCAAAGTAACATGGATAATATTTATCCTATATGCACCAATTAAATCTTGAGATTCATATGCATCTTAGAGTTGGATATCACCCACTATAAATGATAATCATAGCATGGATACTAGTAAAAACAATTCTACTCATCATGTTTTCACTATAACTATAAATATTTCCATGTTATGTTGAATTACTTTATTGTTATGTGATCTAGAGAACAAAAATGAATCTAAATATGTGAAAAGTCAAGGAAATAATTAACATGTTCATCGACATATTAGAAACATTGCCTAAATTATAAACATGGATATTACTCATCCTAAATGCACCAATTAAATATTGAGATTCATGAGAATCTTAAAGTGGGTGACCACCCACTTTAAATGAGAACCATGGTAGGGATAATATTAAAAATAATAATACTAATCTTGTTTTCACTATAATTTAAAATATATACACGTTATATTGAATTTATTTATTGTTATTTGATATAGTAACTTACCATTATAATACTCTATTAAAAATTATTTCATCAGATATATAATTTATTTAAAATATTGTGATCAAAGACTGATTTTCATCCAAATTTTGGACATGCATCAGAAAGGGGCTTGCATCAGATTGGGATCTATGAAGCCAAGCTAAAAAATAAGTTCATATACAATATTAAAGTAATATAGACAATATTAGGAAGGAAAAACCTCATACAACATTTGTTTTTGTTATAAAATCAAGATCATAGAAAAATAAAGTGACTAGAAAAACCTTTTAGAATGGGTCAACCACTCTAATATATTTTCTAGGATCATTAGATACCTTTATAATATAAGGCCCACTCTAAATTGTTTTTTAAGAATGAAATAAATTCTTAGGTGCCACATCTCATCAATGATGTTATTTGAGTGTCCTAATGATAAATAAATTAATTAAATATCTTGGCAAGGTAAAAAATATATCATTGGCATTTGAAATAACATTTTTAAAATTTGGTATATTAGGTTTGTTGAGATTAAAATGATATGAACATAAATAAAAAATAGATACTAACCATTCTATGTTTTATATCCTCTTTTGCAACATAAAAAATTAATATTTTCAAACCAAAGTGGTTTTTTATATGAGAGAAATAACGAATTGAGTAAATATTCAATTAATAATCGATCTAAATAATTATATAGGTACTCATATATTCATTGAAATATTTAAATACTATAAGTAAAGACAACTAAAAATAATTTAATAATTCTTCCACTAATGTTTTTTATTGAAACTGAAATAAATGTAATAAAATAGGTATAAATACCATAAAATACTAGAAATTAAACATAGAAAATACTAGAAAGTATTAATATAATTATGTAAATTCTCTATGACTCATGTAAGGACTAAATTTTATAGATATTTAGATGAAACACTCATGATAGAAAAATCTAAAAACACAACATAAATTATATATTAAATGTATCAGTGCAATTATATGACCTTTCATTGCTTTTATTAGAATCTTATATCCCTACTCCTCTCATTTGTTATTTTTTAGCAATGGAAATGCATCACCTTACTCATATTTGTGGACCTTATTTTATATTAAAATTTACACCTTGTAATTGTAACTAAAACCTTCTCTTGTTCAAGATCCTACTTGTATATTAAATTTATTGCCCTATAGCTGTAACTGAAACCTTATCCCATTCATGCCCCCACTCATATATTAATTTCATTGCTCTATAACTATAACTTAAACCTCATCCTATTTGTGCCCCTAATTATATATAAAATTTATTACCCTATTCCTATGCATCATCCTGTTATTCCTTCTCTTCTTCCCCTCAGTATTCCCTTGTAAAAAATGAAAAACCAAACATTACAAATTTGTTTCAATATATATATATATATAAAAGTGTCCCATAAATAAATTCCTCTTATTTAGAAAGGAAAATTTTTAAAAATATGATTATGTCATATTAAATTTTCATTGCCTCTCAAATCAAAATGATATAATTTTAAAATTTAAAATAGGCAATATTAAATAATTATGGGTCACATTGAAATATGTGACTAGAAAATATGAATGTGACATATTCAAATTTCAAATATGCCACAAGTGCATAATTTTTTAAATTTGAATATTTATAAATAAATAATAAATATTTTAAAAAATAATATTATATATAATAAAAAAACAAATATTGACTAATAGTAATGTATAGTGTGGCTTGTTATTGCACGATTCTTCTACAATATGAATTATATATTGAAATTATTTTAAATAATTAATGTTGTTAGTGATTTTTTGAAACATTTTTGGTCTAATTTTTAAATATATAATTCAATATTTAATATTTAATGTAAGAGTTACTTGTGAATCAATATTATAAGAGAAAATATTCTATAATTAATACTATTTTAAACAAATTAAAATTTGTTATAGACTTAAAATTATTTTAAATAATTAATATTATTGGTGTTTTTGTGCAACATTTTTCATCTAATTTTTTAATATATAATTAAATATTTAATATTTAATATAAGAGTTAGTTGTGAATCAATATTATACAAAAAAATAATTCATAATCAATATTATTGTAAATAAATTGATCTTTATTATAGACTTCCCTTACAACAAGATTCTTGTAATAGATATTATAATGGTATTGTTGATGTGGGTTTTACAAACATGACAAAATATTATGAGGTAGCCTCTAATTTTTTCAGATTTTTAGAAACTATTCACTCCAAGGCATGAGTTATAGGGTATTCAGTTTTATAAACAAGTTGGTGGTGGAATAGTAGTGATTGAAGTATTTATTTACCTAAAATGGTTTAAATGTGGTATTAATTGGGATATAATTGAGATGGATGAGTGGATATAACCTAAGGTGGGAAGGATCAAAATAAACTCAAAAAATACGGAAGGGTAGGGTGAAAAAGAAGGTTTGTGCAAAGACAAATTAAACATTCTAAATTTGATCCTACACTTTGGGTTGGACAATTGTTTGGGGAGCTAATGCTTACTCCAAGTTACTATAAACACACAAAATATACAAAAAAATCTAGGAGTCTAAGAAAATGAAATAAAATAAACTTTAGTTCACATAAACAAAGGTTGCTATTGATGTATGATTATAACTGCACATCTTCAAAGGGAGATTATGATTATTAATCACAAAATAATTCACATTAGACACTACATAATATGAATAATTTTATCAAAACACAACACTTATACACAACCAAAATGTTGATAAATCTAGAATGATGAAACTTTCTCAATGAATCACAAGTTTTGATAAGAATAAATAATGCACATTAAGATGAATTCTTAGAACAATCCATAAAATTTATTATTCACTTTGATAGCCAAAATTATCATCCATTTGGAATCAAAATGATAAAAGAATATATATATATATATAAGGGAGGGGTTATCTCATCCTCCAAGAAATGTGTAATTTTACATTTCAAATTATAGACTCAAGAGTTACAATTCATGTAGAATATGCATGTATAATATATTCATAAAATAATTTGTCAAAATTACATAATAAAAATAAAAATACATATATTCATAAAATATAAAAGAGACCTAAGTGTAATTACATTAAAATACGCACACACACACACATGGTGTCAAATTGGCACTAATTAAAGAAGATGATAAGTGCATGCTTGGTGTAATTATAAAAATAGATTAAGGCTTTACATGTGAAGAGTAAATTGAAGTGATCCTCGTAATAAAATGAATCACTATGTGAACTTGCACTTGAGGTCAAGTGCTTTAAGGAGTAACTTGTAATATAATCTATGATATAGTAAAAGTTTCCTCAATGTCCTTAAGTTGTTCTTGTAATACATAAGTAATGTCAAACTCAACATTAATGATATAAAAATTGAGAATATATGGATTAAATATCTACATGATTTCATCCATTATCTCTTATGTTCAGTTTTTGAGGCTCTAAATCTAGATACGAGTACCTCTACCTTAGTAATCTTATCCTTTACAAAATTGATTAACTATAAAATCTCTTCACTAGTCTTATAACCATGCCCTCTGCCTCAAAATTGAATGCTTATATAGAAAATATAAGTAATTATTTAAATTTGGGCCTATTTAAAAATTTCCTTGTAGAGGTCATTACACCTCTAACATCCATATCCTTAAAAAATTATATGGCCTTTCTTTCTTATCTCACAAACTAGGCTACAATGCCCTTATTTACTAGTGCCAACTAAAGGCACTATCTCTTTTTAAAATCACATAATTTAAGGCCCACATAACTTGTTGAGTGGTCATTAGATTCAAATTATTATAAGCACTATTCCTTGCACATGATATCAAAAAATTCAACCTCATTTTTATTTCCTGTAATTGGTTATAGAAATTTAATACCTTTAACCAATGAGGCTTGGACTCACCCCTTGAAGTCCTTATTGTGTTGAGGATATTATATATTTTTTGGATATTCTCTAAACTTTTTCCACTATTTCCCTTGAAGCATAAATAATCTACCTCTGTAGAATCCTTGGTCTAGCCTAGTCTTAGCTCATGTACATTTCTTTTATAGCCTCCCCTATTGAATCCACAAAAACAAAAAAAAAATCTTATTCATATTATTATTTCTTACCCTCTCTTGTCTATTGATTTACTTTTCCCCGCCCTCTGAATAGTGTCATATTTATTTTCAAAGCATGTACTTACTATTTTCACTTATGTGAGGACCAAGCACATTCTTTATTTCTTTCACCCTTTGGAATCCTTCACCCAAAAAGGGACAATGAGTTATCATTTGTATTTAGGTTGAGTGGCATCTATAGAGGTTAAAGGTGGGATGGATCTTGGTGGAAGCACTATGGCACTATTTGGATAGGTAGCTAAAGAGGTGGTTGATTGACCCTAATACATCATGAGATATCTCTTTGAGATTTATGTTCTACCACATACCTTGTATGTCCTAGAGTCTTTGAGATGGTCAAAATTGAAGACTCAGTAAGTGGACTAATGGATATAAAATTCCAACCAGGTAGACAACCTTGATGGTGTGAGTGGTGATTGAGGATAAAAAATGGAAATAGTCACCAAATTCTCAAAATGGACCTTATTTCTAAGGTCTTTGGGTTTGGCCATTATTGAAGATGTACTTTAAAGAATTAAATAATCATAAGAACTAGAATTTTTTGGCCCAATCAACTCAATATTGGCATGGACATATAATGGATTATTTTTTAAATAATATTGTTTCAATGGTTTATATGGAGAGAGAGGTGTAGTATCTAGAATATTAAACTAGAAATAAACAACACTAGTATTTACAAATGTAAAGGAAGAGGTGAAAAAAGACAGTAACTTAATAAGGACTTAATTTTATTATTTAGTAGGAATATTTTATCATAGTTTAAAGGTTGGTATAGTTTCTTCATCCCCAATTTCTTTGGGCTTCATATCCTCTATTATATCAATTGTTTTAATTTCATCCCTTTGTTCTTATTCCTCCATGGGTTATGTTTCCTCCTTTTCCTCATCATTTGAATAATATACCAATGAGACTTCCTCTTCATGTTATTCTTATAAATCCTCACAAAAAGGACCTTCATTAATAAATAAACATTTTGCATGTCTTTATTTTACTTGGGAAATCTTGGGAGAGACTATAATAGTTCTAGTTTTTGTTTGATAAGTAGTAATGGGTGGATAAATAGAAGTGGGGGATTTATTTGGAGTGTATGGAATTTAATAGAAAGTGTCATTAGTATATGGATTTAGATTTGACATTAAAGAGGTGGTATAAGGTGAAATGGATGAGAGAGATACTAGGGATGGAGGTGGAGACATTCAAACTATAAGTGCCCCTAGTGGAGGTGTTGGAAGTCATGAGAGTACTACTATGGATGGAATTACTAAAAAATATTTTTTTATAAACTTGGTAAGAATTACTTATTGAGCCATAGTCATAAGAGGTAAAGGTTCCAAATATATTGCTCTTACATATCCACTTGTAGCATATAATGTTCTTTTAATGTCTATAAAAGGTTTCACTATGTGTATTATTCAAGAGATTAAGAGTCACTTAATAATATTATTTATAATTTAGGGGTCCATATACCTTTGGGTGGCATTCTATTCCACTTGACCAACTTATTCTTGTTGAGGAGAGGAAGGAGGTTCTTGTTTTGGAGGTGATCGAGCCTGTTTATGAGGCCATTGATATCTTATAGATTTATTCACCTCATTTGAAATTATGATTACCTCATCTCTATTTATTGAAAGGTTATATTGGATATTTTTGTCAACATTATTGGAATATTGTGCTTATTTATTTGAATATAGACTTTAGAGTTATATGAAGCATTGATGAAGATTTCATCATGTTTAATGTTTTAATGCCCAAAAGGAATTTGAAATCTATTTTTACTAAGATCATTTAAATAATACTTGAGTATCCCTTGAGGGTCCTTTTCTATTTGTCTTGATACCTCTAATCCATAGTGGGCCTTGACTTTACCAACTACATTGAGATGCCTCTTCACTGAATATTATATTTGACCTATGCTGAGAGGGGTTTTATTGCAATAACATTGATGTTTGACACTAAAGTCTTCATCCACACTATTATATATTTTATGTTCAATCACTTTCTCTACCACCTTTTAGACATAATGGGGAAAATACAGGGGAGGTTCCCTAGTTCCTTATATTTTGATTATGGTACAATCAAGATAGTACCAATAATCACCTCTCTTTTCTATACTCCTCATATTATAATAAATACTAGGCTTATATTTACCATAAATTATTTGGTAAACATGTGGATAAATCTATTTTGAATCTATTTTCATCTCACATTTGAACTTGTAAACATGCAACATGGAAGAATCATCAAAAACCATATTCTTAATATACTCAATAGATGGTTCACAGTGTTGTTCATGAATATTGTATATTATTCCCATGGTTTCATACATTACATAGGACATCACATAGAAATTTTATCAGAGGGAATTTTATCAAATCAAAACATTTGGGCCCTCAACCTCACATAGATAATTTCATCAAGTGCCATAATCTTGTTAGTAGTCAAAATAATATCCAACAACAACACCCATTTCTTGTGTACATAGGTGGTGCTATAAAACTGTTGACCCAATTTTGCCCCTCAGGCAAAATCTCGGTCACCTCCTATACCTGCTTTGCAAGCCCAGTCATTTCAGGTTGCAAGGTCCAATTTCAGGTTTTGACAGGGCCGTTGTAGAGAATAGGCAGCGAAGGACAGAGTCTTCAGACGTCCTCAAGAGAAGGGGAAAAAATGGAGTGTTCGACACTTAGTCAAAAAAGAGGCAGAAAAAATGCAGAGGGCGGCAAATTCGCCACCCACTACAAGGGCGGGTAAAATGAGCCCGTCTACAAAGAAAATGTAGAGGGCAGAGAATTCGCCACCCACAACACAAAGAAAAGCAAAGACATCGGCCGACGTCAGCAATACTGCCGTCGTCGGCACCTTACAGAGACTGACGTCGGCAGAACCGTCGACGTCGGTAGCACAAAGGTAGGAAAAAAAACCAGAAAAGCCCACCCTATGGCAGCAAATCAAAAAAGCCCACCCATGGTGGCAAATTGAAAAAACCCACCCTAAGGCAGTGAAATGGAAAACCCCGCCCCATGGCGGGGAAAGAGAAATTGCCGCGCAAAGTACAACTCTACCGACGTTGGCAACTTACTATAACCGACGTCGGCAAGATTGCCACCATCGACAGCTTATCGGCCGACGTCGGTAGGTATTCCTACATGAAGTTCATGCAAAGGGCGGCAAAATTGCCGCCCACTACAAGGGCGGCAAAATTCCCCTACAGTGCACAAGAAAAAACCCGCCCAGCTGCCAGAGGAGAAGACCAGCATGCAAAACGAGGCAACAAGCATGGTCTTGGCAGACTTGTGACGTCATCAATAGTGTTTTTCACGCTTTTCAATGAGACTTCTCTTGGCTCTTCTGCTATAAATACAAGGACTTAGTCATTTTCTAGGGATCTTCCTGACTTTTGTAAAGATCACTGCTCTGCAAATTTCCCACTTGAATCAATAAAAATATAGTTTTTACCTCCATCTTGGATTGATTTGTTGTGTATGCCCTGAGTACCATCTGTGTTTAGTCATTATCTTCCATGCTTTCACAGGTAATACCAACAGACCAGCTATCTACAGGGACCGGTTCTACAGCTGAAAGGAGAAGAGCAATACTTGAGAAGGATAGAACAGAGTAAGTTGCTTGCAAGCGTGCATTCCATAGCACCTCGATAAACCTCTGTGACGTATTTTCCATTATAGCCTCCCCCTTTGTCTTAGCAGCCTAATCCCTCTACCAGATGTGTAGAGTATACTTGCATTTCCCCTGATTCTAAGAGTGGATCTGGAAGGTCACTCATGTTTTTGGTGTATCACCTCCTTTAGAGTAGGCTGTTTGTTTTCAAGCTTTTCTCTTTCTCTTTTCACCCCCCCAAGTGTATACCTATATATCTATATTTTGCATTATCTGAAACAAACAAGATACATCAGAGGGAACTAGCCCATATCTAGAGACTCTCCTCTCCTGCTTCGCCGTCCCACAGGCGAGAGAGGGGTTTCCATGTTGTGGGGAGAGGGCAGGAATCTGTGTTCCTGCCGCTGGGTGCACTTTCCAGCGTCAACAGTTTTGGCACGCCCGGTGGGACTGCAATTTTATCAAAGTTTCTAACACAGTAGTATTTCAGGATTGATGTTGGTCCTGCTACAGTGATTTTCAAAGATTTCCAGCATTTGGCGACTCCACTGGTAAGAGCTCAGTTCTTTTTTTAAGACCAGTTACTTAACTTCTATGCCAAAAGTTACCACCAGGTCAGCTTCAAGAAGGGTCCCCTTTGAGTTCATTGAACTACCTTTAAACTCCGCTAAAAGACTTAGGTTTGGAAGAACTCGCCCTTATCCACTGATAAATCCTCCTAGACCTGTTGCTAGGAACACCAACCCAGCTCAGCCACAAATACAACCTGTTCCAGCCATGGCCTTGCCTTTTGTAGCTTTTCGTGGTGAAAGCCCTTTAAACCTCCCACGCTATGATCCGATCCCCAGAACAGCTCTAAAAAATGTGCCTTTTTTTGATGGAGTGGGACCTATTACAGTTGTTGAGCATATAAAAAATATTGCCAACCTTTGCAATATTCATAATGTAACAGAAGAAAATATTGCCATCAAACTGTTAGCCTTGTCTCTGAAAGGGAAAGCTCTCGACTGGTACGACAACTTGCCTGTGAATTCCATACATTCTTGGAACGAATTGGGCACTTGTTTAACTGATTGTTTTGGGGAAAAAAGTGATGGCCTCTCTCTTGCTGAGCAGCTGACAACTATAAAAAGAGCTCCGCATGAATATATGCAGGACTTCAATACGCGGTTTCAAAAGACTTGGGATAGAATTCCCATCCTGGTAAGGCCAACCCCCAGCTACGCTTTCTTGTACTATCTAAAAGCATTAAATAGTGACATTGCTATGATGATTCAATCTATGGGGGGACACATACTGCCAGCTGCGTATGACATAGCCATTGCGGCCAAAAATTGCTTGATTCAAGCTGGGAAAATCGCCCCTAGACCTCACATGCCACTTTTCCCAGAACCGCTGCCCCCAATTCAAGCAGTCTCTCCTACAATTGCCCCCCTACCTGTCATTGAGAAGCCAACTATTGTTCCATCCAATGAATTAAGTGAAGTTAAGGGCCTGTTGCAGAGCATGTCAAATGAACTTGTTGCCCTTAAAAGGCAGCAAGCTCAAAGCCACAAGCCAAACCAGAGTTATCAAAATTATGGCCATGCCCCTAAACCCCCCTTTCAAAATTATAACCAAGGTCAGGGGCAGCTCACTACAACCAGGCCTTATCAAAATTATAACTCAGGCCCTCCTTCATCATCTAAAGCCATGGTACCTACACAAAACAATCTAGTGCAGGAGCAGCCAGGTTGTTCAAACATGGGACAAGGTCAAGAGCAAGCTGTCCACCCAAATGACATGATGAATTTTTTCTAGAATTCAGAAAATCAGGGTGCTGATTTTTCTCAATTTTTTGAGTTCCCAGCTCAAACTAGCATAAGCAACAATCAGACTCAGCTGGATTCTACCCTGATAAATCACGAAGAGGGCGAGCTCTGTGCAATTAATCATGGGGGCACTGCAGGCAATCATGTTGATTGCGTTGCGGCCAATACGAGATTTAAAAGAAGAGCAGTTGGAGAAGTGCAGGCTTCCCCTCGGGCAGCACCGAATCCTCCACCACACCCTTTTCAAAAGGCCCCAATTTCTGGTGAACCATCTGTACCCCCAGCTCCTCAGTCTAAAGCTCCAGCCGGGATCAACCCAAAGGAAAACGCGAAAGGAGTCAGTCCCCAAGTTAATATAGTTGATCAAATGAAGAAATTGCATGTGAGCATTTCTCTATGGGATTCATTGTCTCTTTCGGGACAAAAGGAGGTATTAAGAAAGAATTGCATTAGATAGATCGCCAGGCCATCCCAACAGACACTAATAACATCCTAATGATGAATGGGAAGCCTTCTGCTCCAGGTCAGGTAAGGAAAGAAGAAAAGACTCCCCCTTTTTATGTATCTTTGATCATAGGAGATTTCTTAGTACATAATTGCATAATTGATAGCGGGGCCAGAACTTCAGTAATGCCTAAATGCATTGCTGATAAGATGGGGTTAAAGTACAAAGCAATGAACAAAGGAGTCTTGCAACTAGATGGGGCACCCGCAAAGACAGTCGGAGTCCTAAAAGGATTGAGTTTAACATTGCATGCCTGCCCGACATTCTCAATCCCTCAAGATATAGTGGTAGCAGACGTTCCTCCATATTTTGCAATCTGTTTGTCTAGGGACTTTACGTCCAAGATAGGTGGTTATCTAGCAGCAAATTGGTCATACCTAGTTTTCAGAACCAAGTATGGGACCAAAGTGAAAATTGAATCCGAGCCACTCTATAAGGACCACCTAGAGTCCTATTCACCCAAGGCAGTGAATGTTAGTTATACTATCATTGATCTAAAAGACTCTCAAATAGACAAGTCCTCATCTTCTGCTCTTGAAGGAGTCACAGATCTACTCTTGGATGAGTGGGGAAGCGATAACTTCGAACACGATCCTTATAAGTTTATTGAGGAGGCAGACCTTGGCATCTATTGCTTGCATGAAGAGAGTGCTGTCATGCCCAATATAATGAAGGAAAACAAAGAAGATCTTGGCCTGTGGCAGCTATATTTTGACGGTTCCAGAAGCAAACTGGGCACTGGTGGTGGGGCAATGTTAGTCTCCCCTTCTAAAGAAAGGTACTTTTTAGCTTTTCGTTTCCATTTCTCTTGCACATGTAATGTTGCAGAATATGAGTCTTTGATTCACGGACTTGAGTGGGCAAGAAAGAGAGGGATCAAAAAATTGCAAATCCTGGGGGACAGTGAACTAATAGTGAACCAAATCAGAGGCCTGAACCTGACCAAGAACTCCTTACTAAAATCTTACAAGCACAGAGTCTGGGACTTGATGGAGGATTTCCTTACTCTTAACATTACCTCTATCCCCAGGGAATAGAATAAGCAGGCTGACAAATTGGCAGCTGTTGGTGCCCAATTTGATGTTTCAAAAGAGATAAGCAGGGGTTGTAGTTCACGCCATTTAAAAGTGGTGGTCCGGCCTTCAATTCTAGACAATGTTACAAATTGGCAGGTCTTCGAAAGCCACCAACAGATAGCCCTTTTCCTGAAGGAGGAAGCTGAATTTGTGGTCCACAATCAGGCAAAATTGTAGCAGCAATATGGAAATCAGATTGTTCAATTGAAGAACAATAAACTCCCTAAGGGTCTGGTCACACTTGAAAGTATTTTCAACGGAGAGGACCAACTAAGAGATGACAAAGCATGCATCACTACCAAAGAGGAGAATTATGAAAAAGTGGAAATCTTCAAGGATAAGTTGTTGGCGCTTGGCAAGGTTTGCACGTTTCAAGAAAGACAAGCTTTCATTCTGCTGTGCCAAGAGTTCGCTGATATTTTTGCCTGGAATTATAGTGACTTGAAAGGCTTCGATCCAAGGCTCGCCCAACACACCATTGAATTAGATGAAGGCACAAAACCAGTCACACAAAAGTAGAGACCTGTTAACCCGATGGTCGGGCTCCTTATGCAGAAAGAATTGGCCAAGTTGATTGAGTCCGGCATTATATTTTCGATCAAACATTCCTCATGGTTGGCTAATTTGGTTCCAGTTAGAAAGAAAAATGGGGAGATCAGGCTGTGTGTCGACTTCAGAGACCTTAATAAAGTCTCTTTAAAAGATCATTATCCCCTTCCAAACATGGAGTAGATCCTTCAAAAGGTAATTGGTTTCGAACGCTTCTCCCTCCTGGATGGCTATTTGGGATATAATCAAATTCTGGTGCGTGACTGTGACCAATACAAAATAGCCTTCACCACTAAATGGGGAACGTTCGCCTACCAGAAGATGCCTTTTGGGCTATCCAATGCTGGTGCTACTTTCCAGCGAGCCATGGACATGGCTTTCAGTGGTTTGATAAATAGGAATGTGCTGGTGTACCTCGATGATATAACAGTTTTCTCCAAAGAGGCAGGACAACATATGAAGCACCTCAGGGAGATTTTTGAGAGGTGCAGGGAATTTGGCATCTCCCTAAATCCAAAGAAATGTGTATTTGTGATTCATGAGGGAAAACTTCTTGGCCACATTGTGTCCAAGGAAGGTTTGTCTATTGACCCAGAGAGAGTCCGCTCCATTCTGGAGATGTCCCTACCAAAGCACAAGAAAGGCCTGCAGAGTTTCTTTGGCTGAATAAATTTCATTCAAAGGTTCATTCTGAACTTTGCTGAAATAGTTAAACCCCTAACCTCCTTGCTAAAGAAGGGTGAAGAATTCAAATGGACAACGCCAAGAAAGGATAGCTTTGAAGCTATCAAATAGGCTTTGACCCAGGCTCCCTCTCTGATCAGCCCTGACTTTAATAAAGACCTCAATCTCTATACCTTCAGTAATGGAGAAGTAATATCTGCCATGCTTACCCAAGCAAATAGTGATGACCTCGAGCAACCACTCGCCTTTTTCAGCCAAGGGTTAGAGGACTTCGAAACTAGGTACACCTATGTAGAGAAGCAAGTCTTGGCAGTAGTGCACAGCCTGAAGAAATTCAGATATATGTTGTCGAACAGTAGGATCCATCTCATGGTTCCACATCTTGGCATCAAGGATTTCTTGACCAATCGAGACTTAAACAAGAAAAGAGTGGGATGGATCACCAAGGTAATGGAGTATGACATAGACATCAAAATCACCAAGTTGGTTAGAGGAAGGGGCCTATGTGAATAGCTAGCCGTAGATTTGAGACAAAGGGGTGAAGACAGCTTGCTGATCCATGATGCAGCCACTGCAGAAGAACTAGCTATCGTAAGAGATTGGACATTGGACATGAGGCGTTTCCTTCTTACGGGCGAATGTCCACAGGGTCTCGATAGGGCCGAAAGAAGGTATTTTAAACTTTAGTCCCTTCCCTATGTTTTGATTGATGGAGTATTATTTAGGAAGGATCTCTCTGGGGTTCTCTTGAGATGCATTGACTCCAGTCAGGCTGACAAGGTATTGGCTGAGTTTCACAATGGGCCAGCAGGTGGCCATTTCGCCCCTAAGACCACAACAGCAAAAATAATGAGAGCTGGCTATTTCTGGCCCACTCTCTTCAAGGATACCCATGCCTAGGTAAGGAAGTGTCAAAAGTGTGCACTCTTTGACGGAAAGCAGCGATTGGCTACCATGCCCCTACAGCCCATTCAAGTTGAGCAACCATTCATGCAGTGGGGCCTGGATTTCATAGGGATGATCAACCCTCCCTCTAGCACCGGACACAAGTGGGTCCTGACTGCTATGGATTATTTCACCAGGTGGGTGGAAGCCATTGCTTTGAAGGAAGCAAATGAGAGCGTAGTCTTGGATTTCTATGAGGACTTAGTGACACGTTTTGGGGTCCCAGCCACTATAATCTCAGATAATGCCTTGGCTTTTCTGGGAACCAAAACTAGTGAATGGGCACTAAGGTATGATATATACCTCAGCACTTCATCAAGTTACTACCCGCAGGGGAATGGACTGGCTGAGTCTACTAATAAAAATTTGATCAAGATTATAAAGAGGACCATGGAAGAAAATCAAAAAACTTGGCATGCCAAGTTGAAAACAGCTCTATGGGCCGATCGAATCACTCCAAAAAGATCAATCAGAAATTCTCCATATACGCTTATGTATGGAAGGGAAGCAAGGCTTCCTATCTCACTCGAATTGCCAGCGCTGGACCTCACACATCAGCTGCAGCTAGAAGAAGGAAGCAGCATGGAGGTCAGATTATGTGAACTAATGGAGCTCCAGGAGGTAAGGAACCAGGCCATGGTCTCTATGATTAGTCGCCAGCATCAGGTGAAAAGGCATTTTGACAAGAAGTCTTCGTCAAAGAGTTTTGTCGAAGGAGACATTGTCTTAAAATGGGACGAAGATAGAGCTAAGCCCAGAAAACATGCAAAATTTGATGCCCTCTAGAGCGGTCCTTACATAATTACTCAGTGCAAGCAGCATAATGCGTTCTAGCTCTCCAGGTTGGACAAAAAAGAATTGCATATCCCAGTCAATGGGATACACCTAAAGCATTGTCACTAAATTTTTGGTTCCGCTGTACATAGTTTCCCTTGTTTTCTTCCCTGTTTTCCCTAAGTGCAGTTTGCACAGTTAGTTGTTTTTAGTCTTGTGTGTTTCCCTTTGCAGTGGGGGTAAATTCTATATTTTTGATTTTGGAATCTTCAAAGCTGTTGTGAACTCACTTCAAAGTCACCATCCAACTCCACACCCAATGGATATGTAAGGCAACTGGGTTCTAAGCATAGCAGGCACGCTTCCCCCGTGAGTCACCAATTTGTTGACCCAATTTTGCCCCTTAGGCAAAATCTCAGTCACCTCCTACACCTGCTTCGCAAGCTCAGTCATTTCAGGTTACAAGGTCCACTTTCAGGTTTTGATAGCGCCGTTGCATAGAATAGGTAGCGAAGGACAGAGTCTTCAGAAGTCCTCAAGAGAAGAAGGGGAAAAAATGGAGTGTTCGACACTTAGTCAAAAAAGAGGCAGAAAAAATGCAGAGGGCAGCAAATTTGCCGCCCACTACAAGGGCGGGTAAAATGAGCCTGTCTACGAAGAAAATGTAGAGGGCGAAAAATTCGCTGCCCACAACACAAAGAAAAGCAAAGACGTCGGCCAACGTCGGCAATACTATCATCGTCGGCACCTTACAGAGACTGACGTCGGCAGAACCGCCGACGTCGGCAGCATAAAGGCAGGCACAAAAACCAGAAAAGCCCACCCTATGGTGGCGAATCAAAAAAGCCCACCCATGGCGGCAAATCAAAAAAACCCGCCCTAAGGCGGTGAAATGGAAAACCCCACCCCATGGCGGGGAAAGAGAAATTACCGCACAGAGTACAACTCTACCGACGTCGGCAGCTTACTATAACCGACGTCGGCAAGATTGCCACCGTCGGCAGCTTATCGGCCGACGTCGGTAGGTATTCCTACATGAAGTTCATGCAAAGGGCGGCAAAATCACTGCCCACTACAAGGGTGGCAAAATTCCCCTGCAGTGCACAAGAAAAAACCCGCCCAGCCGCCAGAGGAGAAGACCAACATGCAAAACGAGGCAAAAAGCATGGTCTTGGTAGACTTGTGATGTCATCAATAGTGTTTTTCACACTTTTCAATGAGACTTCTCTTGGCTCTTCTGCTATAAATACAAGGACTTAGTCATTTTCTAGGGATCTTCCTGACTTTTGTAAAGAGCACTGCTCTGCAAATTTCCCACCTGAATCAATAAAAATAGAGTTTTTACCTCCATCTTGGATTGATTTGCTGTGTATGCCCTGAGTACCATCTGTGTTTAGTCATTATCTTCCATGCTTTCACAGGTAATACCAACAGACCAGCTATCTACAGGGATCGGTTCTAAAGTTGAAAGGAGAAGAGCAATACTTGAGAAGGACAGAACAGAGTAAGTTGCTTGCAAGCGTGCATTCCACAGCACCTCGGTAAACCTCTGTGACGTATTTTCCATTATAGCCTCCCCCTTTGTCTTAGCAGCCTGATCCCTCTACCAGATGTGTAGAGTATACTTGCATTTCCCCTGATTTTGAGAGTGGATCTGGAAGGTCACTCATGTTTTTGGTGTATCACCTCCTTTAGAGTAGGCTGTTTGTTTTCAAGCTTTTCTCTTTCTCTTTTCACCCCCCCCCAAGTGTATACCTATATATCTATATTTTGCATTACCTGAAACAAACAAGATACATCAGAGGGAACTAGCCCATATCTAGAGACTCTCCTCTCCTGCTTTGCCGTCCCACAGGTGAGAGAGGGGTTTCCATGTTGCAGGGAGAGGGCAGGAATCCATGTTCCTGCCACTGGGTGCACTTTCCAGCGTCAACAAAAACCATATAATATGTTTAATAATACCATGGATATTCAAATACTTGGCTGAAATCTAACTATGTGGACTAAGAAAATATCCAATTCCTCTCTTTTTTCAGTTTATTAATTAAGTTTCCCCTAAACTATGTTCTTATTTAACCAAGCATTGCCAAACAATTGATCATAAGTCAATTATAACATTAGGAGTTGAAAATATATATTAAATGCTTCCAAAAAATTGTAAGCTACTACATTTATGTGAATCCTAAAGTGTATTAAATCTGAAGTAATAGCACCATTAATAAATAAATCATGAAGTAGATTAACACAAGGCATTACCTCAAATTCTGTAGTTGTATTATGTAATCCCATGACATTGATTGATAAAAAGTCATGAATTTATCTTCAATCATCCTTAGAAAACTAATCCTATGATGACTATGGTTTTATGTCATGCACCCTATCCTAGAAAACTAAATCGTTATGGATTTGAAACTCAAGTGAACCTTTATCAAATATTATGTCCATATATTTAGGTCCACCTATGATGGCATATGAGGAAAGAGGTTGACTCACTTGTGATAAATATGCCATGTCTATATTGTAAAGCATTGAAAAAATATCTCAAGGTGACTAAAGGTTTTCACATATTTTCCAGGAGAAAAGATAGGGCTTTTGATAGCATGATAGTTCAAATTTACAATATTCTCATATTTGATTGATGCAATGGTGATTTGATGGCATTCAAAAATTTACATATATTTCCAAAATCCTAATAATTGAATGCTCAATTCACATGAATTTAATTTCAAAACAAATTTTACTTTAATTTCCCATTTCAATATGAATTTTCTAATCAACTTTCGTAGGTAACATTGCCATGTGGTAAATTTTCATTCACTGTGAGTGCTTAGTCATTACCTTAAAATAAGTTTCCATTTATTATGCATAATATTTTATTCTAGTTATTATATTTTGCATTTGCATTCTATCTATGAATCTATATGATTGTGACACTTGTCATAATATTACTTACCCAATGTCTTTGTTTTAATAATATTGCTCTATACCCCTTATAATATGTAATTTAATGATATTTTCCCACTTGGCATGATCTCGGTGTCTTATATTTCATTTTGTTGTTAACTATGTACTTCCCTTAGAGATCACTAAGAGAATGTGATCATTCTACATGTTGAAATCTTGGCGTCCTAGAGTTTATTTGAAAAATATCTTTGTACTTTACTTAGTGGGATCTAAATTACCATGATGCTAACATGTGGATGGATCTAAACGATTTAAAGTTTATTATTTATCTCCTAATTTTTATAATAAATTATAGACTTTTGAGATGATGAAATTTGGATGACTCTTAAGGATTCATAGAAAATAATATCTTGACTACATTCCTTCAACTGATAGGTTTTGGGATTTTGACATCATGTCACATGGATGGATCTCAAAGCACTAGAAGCTTTTGAAATTTTAACTATGTATTTAGACCTATGAATCAGTGAGTGTCTGGGATCATAACACATGGATAAATCTCATTAATCCTAAAACTTATAACTTTGGTAATGTATTTAGTTTTGATAGGGTCTAAGCTTATGCAATGATGACACATGGACAACTCTCAACATTCTAAATAAAATGAAATATTGGTGATGTTTAATAATAAGTAATAGGCTTCCAAGATGATGACATGTGTATGATACAAATTGATCCATATAGATTTGGAGATAAGTATGTGTACTATAGTCCATTATTTTCTACATGAAAAGGATCATGCCATGTGGAGTGATCTCAAGGCTCTAGAACTATTTTAAACATTTACAATGTAATTTTACCTAAATGGTTTATTATCTTCTAAATTTAAGTGATGATTCCACTTATCTTGATCTTAGGGAACTAGAGTGTCGGGGAATAAAATAGGTCTAACTATTTATACATGTCATAGGAAGCCATGATGTCAACATATGGATAGTTCTTAAGAATTTAGATATTTATAATAAACTATAGCCCAAAGAAGTTAAAATCAACATGATGCAAACACATACCTAAAATTTTTGGCTGAGGATGAAATATGAAATAATCTTAAGTCTTAGAAGCCACCCTGCACATGGATAAAATTTGAGATGTACTATAACACCATTTAATTATCCCTATTCATCAAATAAATCCAAATCAATCAATTCATAATAAACACTTGAAATAAAATCAAAGATGATAGATATAATAATCTCATACCATGTATGAGCTTTAAAATTTATTTTAAAAATGTAAAACTAAATGTAAAATAACCTTATGTTGCATAGATTGATTCATTATTTGGAATTATAAGGTTCATCTAGACCATGAATATTTTCTTATACTAATGGGTCCCTATTTAAAATTTTAAAATGGGGTATGTTGGGGTACAAAAAATGGTGATTTAGTGAGGAAATACTCTTGAGTATTTAGGAACCCATATATCAGTTAATTCATAATGATAAAACTTTAGACCTTATAATAAAAATAAATAGACCAAATAATTGAAAGAAACTCCAACCCCACATACAACATACTAATCCTTTTCATTTCTAGGATCCATGTGTGATTATGTGGAATTAATTCACCTCTTATTATGAGAGTTTTTATAAAGGTATAGATAGATACTATAGGTTTAATTTTGATTTATTTATTTTATAAAAAATAGTAAGGGAAGATAAGGTATTGTTGTGCTACTAATCAGGTGCCCATAGCCTTGATAGAGATACCTATGATTCCATTCTAAGCATTAATTTATTTTTACTCATGTGTCTATAGCTTTGATAGAGATTAATTAAATCACAATCCTTATATTAATTTATATGATTTAATTAATTTATTCCCCATTCTTTTTTAAAAAACATGTATGGAAGAAGGGTTGGGAACCACCATTGGTTGAGTGTATGTATACTAAAACTTATTTTTATTAATATGTCCATGTCAACATACATTAATTTCAATGTTTATTGTCTCTCATCCAATTTTTAACATGTAAGAGTATAGATTATCTTTGAAAATGAAAGGTATTTCTAAAAATTGCATGATTTTATTAGAGCAAATTTAAAAGACATAATGAACTTATTCAGTTTAGATAACAACTTGATTTTAGTTATAACATACCTTAACTTGAGATCTCCTAAGTACACAAGAAAACATAATGGTGAATGCCAATTATGTACTATTGAGATATCCCATTTTATTTTGGAGTGTATGTTTTGTGTTTTCATCATAAGATATTGATTGGATTGTTTTGAAAATAAGTAACTAGTCTAGAAATTGGCAAAACTAACTATGAAATAAATGCTGAAAACAAGAAACTAATCTAGGAAAGTTGGAAATCTATTTAAAGAATCAATGTTGAAAATAGTAAACTAATATATAAAGTAATAAAAACTAATCTACTCCTACTTATATTTTTGAACACAAAATCATTCAAAAGCATTTCTAGATGGGGCATCCATGAAATAATGTTTTAAAAACTACCCATTCTCTAGAAAAACAAGGTCATTATCTCAGAGGTTCTTCAAATGAAAAACATTATTACCTAGGATTTCAAAGATTTGATATAGCCCAATCCATAAAGGAGTGAACTTTTCATGCTATCATTTATTTTCATGTGTCTTATCCCATAAAATCACTAATTCTAAAATCTTTAAATCCTTAATTTTGAATCTTTTATTGAACCACCTCTTGATAATATCTTGGTCCTTGTTGAAGCTATGTAATGCTTTTGTTCATGTATCTTTCATTTGGAATATGTCTAGAAACCTATACTGGATTATTTCATCTTCTCCCAATCAATCTTTTAGGAAATGACACATTGGTACTTTTATAGTGATAGGAAAGAATTATTTCTATCCATACACTAGTAGAAAAGGTGAAGCCTTGAAGGCTTGTTTATGAATTATTATTTCTACCCATAATGCATACTTTAATAATAGGTGTCATTTTCTTGTTTTGTCTTGTGCTAAATTATTGATGGTATCCATAAAATTATTTTTAGTGGACTTAACAACTCCATTCCCTTGTGGATAGTAATTATAATAAAATTTGATATTAATCTAATTATTATATGTCCACTCAATAAATTTTGTAGATTAAATTTTTTGGGATCTATAATTATTTATAGACATAGCTTCTATCCACTTTGTGTAATAATTAGTGGCTATAAAAATGATATTGTGTCCTTATAAATAATTTGAATTGACTACTCTAATAAAATCAAGACCCCATTGAGTAAAAGGGCATTCTTCAATCACATGATGTAATGACATGGTTGTGTGTACCTATCTCTTTCCAAAAAATTAGCATTCATAACATGTTCTACAATGATTATGTGTAACATTGAAAATAATAGGCTAATAGTATCCCATCCTTAGGATATTATGAGTTGTGAAATTTATAGAAGGATGCCCACTAGCTATATTATGATGTAAATTATCCATGATGTACATTTATTATTTTCTTGAAACACAACTCAAGTAGATTCCCTCATAAATCTTCTATAATACCCCATTTTTTATCATGTACCAGGTTGACTTGATTCTGAGGGTCCACATTTTCTCTATATTCAACTTAAGGGGACATGTACATGTGTGTAGGTAGTGGATGATGTTGGCATACCAGTCACTACCAACTACTTATGTTTCATTGATCTGATCAATGTGAATATATAGATATGTTTTAGTCATGAGCTAGATGAATTGTTGGCCTCACATTATATTTGTGGCTCTAATTTCAAGATCAAACTCTTGTAGTTTATCCATACATTTACCTCTTCTCTCTCCTAACTCATTCTATCTAAGTGTGATCTTGATAAATAGGTCTATAAATATGGTGTATGTCACATTTTAAATAATATAATGCCGCCTAAATTTCTTCACTACTTTGATTAATGTGTATATCTACTTATCTATCAGTGAATATTTTTGTCCTACATCTTTTATATTAGTACTCATGAAGTAAATTGGTGTTCATTATCATCCACCTTTTTCATTAAAAAAGTTATATCTAGGATCAATGGATCAATGAGCACATATGATGGAGTGATCTCATGAATTGAGCAAGTGAATAGCATAATAAAGTTGTTAGTGAATGAAATTAAACATAGAAGAATATTATAAAAGGAACAAGAGAAAATAAAATACTCTATATCATGCTAAAAGAATAATACAATATTAGATCTTCATATTTCATAAAAAAAAAAAACAAATAACCAACCAACTAGACAATCATGAATATGGATTGGCACTCTGATACCATAAAATAATTTTCCAAGATCTCTTTATCAACGAATGGCCATGGTGAAGTGATCATGCAAGTCAAGAAAGCACACATCACACTATTGAAAGTAATTGAAACCATAAAATGAGAATATTACACAAAGAGAATGGATTCAATAATGGAGATGAGTTGATTATACAAATTCTCAAATTTCACAACTCTCACAGATCTCAAAGATGTCATAGATCATAACTATGTAGCTCAAACAACCCACAATACATAGAAGAGTAATAACTCTTTAGAACAATGAATGATGAATACAAAGGGAAAGAGGTGCATATATAGGTTGGAGAGGGAAAGATACCACATGTTACATTTAATGTGTTACTAATCTTCCCAAGTAATCCAAATTAAATCTACTACCCTAAACAAGTTAATACAACTGTGTAGGCAAAACCTAGTGGGAAAAAGGCCTACACCAAATGCATGAGTAATGTTGTTATATTATGTTCTAAAACAAATGAATAAAAAAATAAATATTTAGTAAATTTAGGAATGATCAAGACTAGAGCTTTAGTAATGGTAGTTTTAATATATTAAAAATAATTCTCAGCTTTAGTTATCCATTCTATTTTATCATCTTAATTTAGCATAACATTTAATGGATTGTCAATCTCTATAAATATAGAAATGAATTTTATCACAAAGTTTTCTTGCCAAAGAAATAATTTAAATCTTTCCTATTATTAAGGGTTATTATTTTTGAAATGGCATGGATTCATTCTTGATTAATGGAAATTACACCTTTTGTAATGGCATGGCCTAATAATTTATCCTTTGTGATTCCAGTTATGCTCTTATTTGGATTCAATGACACTCAATATCTTATGCACATATCAAATACTCTATGTAGGTGATCTACATGATCATATATATTATTTTAAAACACTATCAGACCATCCATGTAGATGTTGCTAAATTTTCCAATGAGCCCTTGAAATGTGAAGTCCATGGTGTGTTGCAAAGTTTATTCTATATTAATCAAGCTAGAAGGCATCCTTTTATATGAAAAAATGACCCATATGGTGGTAAAAGTGGTCTTCATTATGTCCTTTTCTTCTAAAAACACTTGATTGTATCCTAAAAATACATCTAAAAAGGACATAATTTTAGATCCATTGATAATCTAAATTACTTTATCTAATGAGGGAAAATGATAGTTATCATTATTTAATGTTCTATTTAGGTTCCTAAAGTCAATGCATACCCTAATTTATCCATTATTATTCTTTATAAGAACTAAGTTATAAATCCAAGTGTAATTCTTGATTGGAAATACAATATTAGCATCCATTAACTTTTAAACTTCTATTTTAATGAGGGGATCCATACTTAAATTTGCTAGTTCCTATTGCTACCTAAAGGGCTTGTGTTTTAGGTTTAGAAGGATAGTATGTTTGATTACCCTAGGATAAAATATTTTAAGATATTAATATTTCTATACTATAACATATTTGTACTATGTCAATAGATCAATTTTTATTTCACATGTTTAGAGAAAATCAATCTAATCTTCACATACTAAGGATCTTTTTTTGTTCCTAGGTTCTCATTGATAAAATTAGATTCATTTATCTTGGACTTATTTTGTTTTCCAGCCCATGGATCCATGTCAAAGGTTATTTATAATTATACCATTCCTTTAGGTATATAATTATCTTTCATCTATAACACACGATATTCTCCCAGGTCTTTTATGTTCATAATCTCAAAATCATTTTCATCTATTATTTAAGATTCAAAGGCTCTAGAATTGATCATAAACTATATGATCTACTGATCATCATCAAATACCTATAAATTATCTATGTTTTCTATAAAAAGGTCAAGGAATTATTTCCATAAAAAAATTATACATTTTAGAATCTTAGATTGTGCTAAGTTGATAGATGAAGCTACTAGTGAATCTAATACCTAATTTTTTCCCTTGAAATAACTCTAATGTTGAATGGTTAGAAGGACTCAATTATAACCCAAGATCTATGTTTATATTTTACAAGTAGGTAATTTTGTACTAATATTTTCTTCTAATATGGTTGATAACTTACTCTAAATTTCTAGATATCCATAGTTACTTGATGTTGTGTTTTAGTGTAAATTATAAGCCTAGAATTAGAGCTTCATACTCAACCCAAATTTTGGTGTAAGGTAATTTTAACCTATATGTGGATATATATTTTTTCCCATTTTGTTCTATAAAATCTATGTCAACACTAAAACCTTTCTTATATCTAACACCATCAAATTACAGAGTCCATAATTGTGAAGGACTTTAAAATTCTTACTCATGAGGTTCATGCCTTTTAGAAAACATGTAAACACATACATGTGAAGATGTAAAGTCTAACTTATCATCCTTGGAATTATATTTCATAATTAGGAAATTAATTATTGGTTATAAATCCACTCAAATATTATTATCTACTCCTTTCCAAGGCAACCACATGTGTGATATTTTTTTTCCATGTACCTGTTCAACATCTTTGACCAATCACAACTTAGCAATAATCTACAAGCCTCATAGATGTAAACTATGATAATGTCTACATATTTATATAAATGTTTCTCAAAGTTAAGATATATATGCACATTTGAAAATACCCAATACATGGCACTAATGACTTGTCCAATTGTAAGATAACTCTTTTGGATTTATCTAGGTCAAACCTAGTTTATTTAATTTAGCTATGGGCATCACATTAATTAAGGAAACTAAGTCATCTATAAAATTATGAACATTATTTCCAAACATTATAATAGTTTAAAAAATGTGGTAAATTAATATTTTCCTTTTAAATGACCATGTTGTTATAAGTAGTATTTAATTTATCAATAGATAGCCTCTCAATCAAGGCCTTGAGAAAAAATTCTCTTTATTCAGTAATCTAAGCTAGCTTATGAAGACTGATATTTTCCTTGATCTTATTCATATCTTTGACTATTTTTAACTCCCTTTATTCTATGGCTCTACACTTTTATGTTTATTACTTCCTTTTAGAGGAGGCAAATTATTATTTGTCTTAGGATCTTGAGGACAAGTAGCATTGTTATTTGGGGGCATCTAAGTAGTAGTAGGATGCTTATTCTTCAAGTTGTATTTATTCCTCTAGAACTATTTAAAGGCAAGGATTTTTTTTGTATTATCTCTAAATTCATTCTTATTTTCTTAAAAATAGAAAATCATATGTTTAAAAAACCATTCCTATGCTAGAAGTACCTAAACTAGTGGAAGGATGTGGATCTGGGTGATTTTAGAAACCTTCACACATGTTCATTTCTTTCTAAAAGATCTGAAAAGTAGTGTATAAATATATGAATTACAACTCATCATGTTGTGGTATATTGTGGACCTGGCACCAATTAGGTAGTGTTACTTCTAATATATATATTTAAGGCATATTTTTAGGTGGTTATTGTTTTATGTTGTTTCTAAATATATTAAAAGTCCTATTGTACATCTAAAATGTAAAATTATGATTGCTAATCTACCCCATGGTGTTTACCATTTACTTATATAACATGCTTAGAAACTCATTTCTCAATTTATATACCATCCACTAAATAATATGAAATTTTACTTTTGTATAATTAAAATCAGTACCTTTTGTAGTAGCAATACTAACTAGCATCAAGGATTGGTTTTGATGTTGTTGATTAGGTGTAGACACATGATTATTTATAAATTTGAGGTTTTGGTTAGGTTGAGAATGGGCTAGAGGCAATTTTGTATACACTTAGTTCTAATTTTGAGCCACAACATTCTAATTAGCATTTGGAATAGGATTGAGGGATTTAAAGTTAGGACTAATATTAGGTATGTCCAAAGCTTATAACTAGGGATTCAACTACCTATATATATTTATAGCTTAAACATAGGATAATGGTAGTATAATAATATTAGGTTCTCTATAAAGGAAGATAGTTATCATAGAATACAAGGCCTTCTTATACATTGTAATGGCTAATACAACATTGGGTTTATAATCATTGTTAACTCGACCATACATATTTTGGAATCTTATGTTCAAGGATTTGATTGGCTCATTAGGTTATTTCTTTATGCTTTAAAAATTATGATATATGACACTTATAATAGTGACTTATATAATTTTTTCTAAGAATTTATCTTAACACTAGGTCTAAATGGTAATTGAATCCTCTAGGATATTGAGGAATTAGTCATAAATAACATCTTGCAAGGTAAAAGGGAAAATTATGCATGAAACATATTCATGGGTTAATTTTAACATCCATAGTTTAGCCTTAAAATCCTTTATATGTGTGATCAAGTAATCTAAGAAGGGTGGTTAAATCATATGGTATATTCTCAATAAAATTCAATTAAAATGAAAAACACACTAACATGCATAACACTATCTTACCTAGATCAAAGTGGGGAGAATGGTGAAGATTATTTTTGATACAGTAAAACTAAAATGAAATAACACATACCTTTTTTACCTTCCTTGAATTCTCCAAGATATTTCTTCATTTGGCTTGCTTAGCTTGTGCTCAAGAGATCTTTGGTAAATTTAGTTATGTGGCTCCTTCTCTTCTTGGCACCATGGTTATTTGGCTCATGTTATCTTGATGTAGCTTCATGGCTCATGATGGTTTGGCTTGTGATTCACAATTTTGGAATTATAACCCTATATATTTCAATCTTGTCATAAAACCAACATTATAACACTACTCTATCCAAAATCTCTAAATGGAGAGGTAAATGCTTGTATTTATAGGTTTTAAAATCAACTTGGAATGAGTTGAATCCTAACCTAGGTTTTCTTAATTAAATCCAATAGAGTTAAAAGGTGTCTAAACCTCATGATTATCATGTAATAGGTGTTATTTGATATATTTTGGATTTTGGACAACTCACAAAAGGTAATGATGAAAACCTAGGATATTATTTGATTTTGAATTTTCCTTTTTAATAATTCATTTAATTACTTAAGGATGAATTCGATTAGGATTTGATTAGGATTTTAATGTTAATTAATCCCTTTTAGGCTTTTGAATATTTTCCAAGTTTTGATTTAATTGATTTGGGCATTTTCTTTATTTAATTGATTTTTGGGCTAAATTGATTTAATTGCATGTTATGAAGCCAAATTTGAGGCATTTAGAAATTATTAGGATAGATGTGAAAAGGTTGATAATAATTGATCCAAAGTATGGTATGAATCCATTGGTGTATAATTTTATATGCATATAATATGTTATTCAATAGTATTGCCTCTTAAGAGATAAAAGTAAGGAAGATACTTTTCCAAGTTTCTAGGAAAATCATGCATGTATCTTGGCACAATGATAGTAAAACCAACTAACCAAGCTAAGGCCATCATACATGGAGGAATATGACCTATTTTTATTGGTTAATAGGATAATATATAAGTTCACCTTAAGATTAATTTATATAACTTAACTTTTTTATGGATATGTAAGGGTAGGAATAGTAGGTCAATCTTTGAGGTGGAACTTATTAGTCTTATCAGTATATCTAGTGCAAATCAAGTGATATTTAAATAAATGAAAATGTGACCCTCCTTATAGAACTATATAAGTTAATGTTTATGTGAGTTTTATGTACACCCAAAAATATTAAAAGTTGGCCTCTAAAGTTTTAGGATCAATGAAAGAAATTCACTCCAAGGCATGAGTTGTAGGGTATTTAATTTTGTAAACAACCTGGTGGTGGAATAATGGTGAGTAGAGTAATTTTTTACCTCAAATAGTTTGTATATGATGTGAGTTTCAGATATACTTTATTAGGATAGGTGGATCTAATTTAATGTGGGTAAGATCAAAATAAACTCAAAAAAGAGGGAATGGTAAGGTAGAAAATAAGGTTTGTGAATCAAAGATAGATGAAACCCTTTCAAATTGGATCCTTAAATATTGGTTAGTCAAGTGATTGGGGAGATAATGTTTATTAAAAGTTACTATCAACACACAAAATTAAAAAAAAAACATAGTTAGGATTCCAAGGAAATGAAATACAACAAACTTTAGTGCACATAATCAAAGGTTGTTGTTGATGTATGATTGAAATTACACATATTCAAAAGGAAATTATGATTAATAAACATTAAATCATTAATATTATCTATTATATAATATTAATAACTATATCAAAATAAAACACTTCTACATAACCCAAATGTTGATAATAATACAATGATGAAATTTTCTCAATGTTTCACAAGTTTCAAGAAGAATAAAGAATGTACATCAATACAAAATTATAGAATAATATGTTAAATTTTATTATTCACCTTACTAGTGTAAAGTATCCTCCCTTTGTAACTAGGAAGATATAATAATATATAGCTTGGGGAGGGGTTGTCTCATCCTCCAAGTAATGCCTAGTTTTACATTTCCAATTATAAACTCAAGAGTTACCATACATGCAAAATATGCATGTACATGATATTCATAAAATAAATTATAAAAATTGCCTAATTACAATATAAATACATATGTGTCTAAAATAGAACAAAGACCCAAATATAATTTCATTACAATACATGCATGCATATATACATACATGTATACATACATACATATATATGGTGTCAACTTGGCACTATTTTAAGATGACTATGGTTTAATACTTTGTGTCGTTATTAAAATAGACTAAGGCTTTTCATGTGAAGAGTCAATTGAAGTGGGTTGTAATAATCTAAAAATGAAATTTGAGTGCTAAGAGTGTTACTTGAGACCACCCATCCCTAGCTTATCCTTAGACCTATATTAGGGTCTATTTAGACACTTGTCCAATCTTTGTGTAGGCCATAAATGTCCTTAAACACACCTAAAGTAGTACCTAACCCTCACTTTAAAAACTTGGACCCTAGTGACGTAGGCTATGCCACTTGGATATTAGTGCCATAATTTAGATTGTAGTGCCCCATGGTGCTAGTGTCCTAGTTTGGGTGCTATTATGATAGCTTTTTCTTACTAACATATATTTTTTCAAATGAGAAACCACCTAAGGGTAGCCTAGACCTCTTTTAAGACCTGAAAAAGCAATAGAATAATATATATATATGTGTGTGTGTGTGTGTGTGTGTGTGTGTGTGTGTGTGTGTGTGTGTGTGTGTGTGTGTGTGTGTGTGTGTGTACATGAATTTTAGCCCTTTAAACACTAGATGGAAATAATATGTAAATTACATAAAAAAACTTAGAACAAGATGTGCATAATCAATTTTATCAATCCATATTCTTCCCTTATTCTATAGACAACCATTTACAACATTCCTAAGCTTAGATTACTCAGATTTCCAATCTAAAGGAAATTCAAATTACTCAAACCAACATTCATACTAGATTCACTTTCACTTGTACTAGAACTTATGTTGGGAGAAATACATCAGGATTGATCCCTCTTCAGAGTATTAGTATGTAGTAAAATCTCATCACAATGGTGTGTTGAAGATGTCTAGACTATCCCACTAATAACACACTTTGTTAATTATGTCAATTTTATACCCTAACAACATGGAGGTTTAGGGTTTGAATATAAAATAATTAAAAATATATCACCTATAGAGAACTATAACTCATTCACATAGGAAAAATATTGGAATACCTAGACACAGGGGCACCCAGAAGCTCAAAATAGTTATACATAAAGGACACTAGTGCCAATTTGTAGCTTTCATATCTCCTGTCTTAGTCAAGTTCTAATTAAGTACTTGTTTACATTATTTTTTTATATTTTTAAAAATATAAAACTAAATAAATTTTATTATGAATTAATGGTATATTTATTTCATATTTATACTTGATTTACTATACTCAGATCCATTAAAAAATTATGGTTTAAAATCCATAAAACCTAAAAAGTTAAATCATTTGGTGAACCCAAATTACTTTAAATATTGTACAAACCCTAACCTTAGATAACCCTAGGGTTTATGTTTCCAACCTTATAAAACCCACACTAATATTTTAGATCCATGTATTTCCTAATTTTTATTTCATATAATCATGATAATAATGATAGATGAATTTTATCACTTTTTAATACAAAGTTTTCTAGCTTCCTTTGCATGCTTTTTTTCCTTTCAATTCGAATGAATCCAAAGATGACATAAACATATACATACATTATGTTTTATATCATTTAAATGTATATCATATTTATTTATATCTCTAAAATTTTATTATTTTTATTATGTGTAATTTAATTAAGAAAGAAATCCTTTCATACATAGAGGATCTATTACATAAGCTAACAACTAGGTTTCAAGTTTCAATGTCATATCTTATGCACATGAAAGAATATCCTTCTTCCTCTCATCTCTATGAGGGTTATATCTAATTTAAATCTAACCACGTCCATGCTATCACTCCTCTATGATATGATGTAATATATACTTTATTAGTGCCCATAGCCAGCCTATCTATGCCTCCAACTCTTCTCTACTAGGTATGTGCCTACATGTACAATCAAAAGTAAATAAGGTTTTCACTTGTGAGACTCTAAGTGATTAAATTATTAGTGTCATTAGGTTAATTTCAAAATTAAAAACTTATAATTAAATATTATATGAAAATATTAAAACATTGGAAAAGCATATTAAAAGACAAAAGCCTCCAGGGCACATTAGTGTCAATCATGTATATGCATCTTCACCTAGTCAATTTATGGCAATAAATTTTACATGTAAAAATAAGAAATAAAAACAAAGTGCATATAAAAATAGTGATTTAAAAATTATTAAAAGATGAATTAGAAGTTAAAGTGATATTTTAAGTTAAATGATTAAAAAAAAATTGATCAACCTACCTCTTTTACATCTAGTGAGGAGATTTAGATATTATTGTGCATACCATAAAATGCATGGACATCACATAGATTCATGTTTGGTATTAAAAAATCATTTAAAAAACATCATTTCTAATGAGGAATTGATACAACATAAATTATTTAAGCAATCCCTAGTGATACATGAACATATTTAAAAAGGGAAAAATTCAAAAATAGTACAAAAGTGATTACCAAGCATAACTCAAAATAATAGAAGGTTCAAAAAGTAAAATCAGAGAAAGGAACAATAAAACAAGTATAGGTAAATCAAGTGAATGATACAAATATACGTCTCTAAAAATGAGGTCCCACTTTCAAAATAATATGGGTTTGGTTAAAAATATCTACAATAGTTTGATTATCAAGGTGGTCAAGGGTTGGACAATCATGCCCAAGGCATCATTACTCCTATTATAGTAGTTGCTAATGTTGGTCAAAAAGGTTTGGAATTTATGGAACATACTAAGTAAAATCATTCATACTGATCAGTTAGTATGTTCCTCCATACTTGTACATAGTTTCATTCACTCTTGCTCCTTGTATATAGTTTCATTTTCTCATGTTTCTTGTACACAGTTTATGTCTATAAAATTAAAAAATAATATAATATCTAAAAAACACAAAAAAATTCAAAACTTTACTCTGAAAATACAAATTATAGATTGTATGCATTATTATGTTTACATTTAATATACTTGACAGGTACTACTTATGCTATCTATCTTATTATAGTAAGTTTGTATCATTTATACATGTTTCACTTGTTCTTATCAAGTGTTTTCATATTACTACATGAATTAGGTCCACACACAAATCTATATTTGTTACTATCTACCCATTGGGGGCACATACACAAATACACTGATTCAACATGGATATATTCACCCATTTGGGGGGAATCTTATACATACTTTAAATTATGAGGTTACATATTTCTATATTTTACATCATAGATTTAACATTTTTATGTCTTTATATTCATCATCCCACACTACTTAGATTCATTACCGACTAATATTACTCTAGACTCAACATATGTACATCTTTACTTCTATATACATTTGTACCACATATTTATGCAAACTTAAATTTATAGATTTCTTAGTTTAGGATTGATTATGCCTCTATGATTATACATCTATTCAAGGTCATTTAAATGTGCCATTTCTCTATGAATCTATGACACTTATTTTTATTGTATATCTTCTTTAGACATGTGACCATGTCCTTGTGTGTGCCTTCCTAATTATGTATGTAGACATTTGAACATTTCCTTCTATGTGGTTATAATTTAATTTATTTGTTGTTTGTGTATGTAGACATTTGAACATGTCCTTATATGTCTTAATTTATCAAATTTAGTGGCATCTACTCATGTCCCTTGTATTTTTTCCACTTGGCCTACTTTGTGTGCCTCATGTGTGTTATATCTATGTTATAATGTATGTATCATGGCCATGACACATATCTCCTATTACACACTCTAGTTTTAGATGCCATATGAGACTTCATGCATCTCCCCTTCCCATTTGGGTACCCTAATGGACATCATGCCCCATCCTCTTTGGTAGATAGTTATTACTCAGATTTTCTATTCATATACATTGTTATATCTATCTTGACAACCTTATGAATGTTATATCTAACATGCATCATACACTACAAACTTATGCTCAAATTATGTTACATTCTAATGTCATTTATGAACATTATATTGGTTTATTATATAGATATCATATATGGTCCATCTAACACATGTTTTATAGATATTTTTATTTTAAGGATAGTTCTTTCATAATTTCAACAACTCCCCTCAAAAAAGGGGGCATTAACAAGGGGTTTTCATAGAGATTAGGCTATCTGAATGCACTCAGAGTAAATTTTTCAACACATAGGCACATAATACAAAAGTTTGTCTCAAGAAAACATAGTGGGAAATAGTAACACATAAATTGGCTTAAATTGTATAAAAATCAAAATAATTAGACAATACCACCCAAATTGGGACACTAGTACCACCAAAACTACTACCCAAGGTATGACATTAGTACCAAAAACACTACTACCTAGGATATGACACTACTTTCCAATAGCCTTAGTTTCAAAAAAATTTAGATTGGCTAGAAAAGTATAGTAGGTATAGTTTAGGTTTGCATAGGTTTAGTTATAGATTACTAGTTTTGACCTAGTTTAGCTTAGATTCATACCAGTTTTCTTAGATTAGGGGCTTCATGCATGGTGTGTCATTCTTATTTTAGTTTTAGATACTAAAATATATATTATTATAATTCAATCAAGAATCCATACATTTAGATATTAGATTTGGGGGCATGTGCATGGCACATTATTTTTGTATGCTCACTTATACTCTAGTTGATTAGATGGAATGACAAACTCCATGTTATTCTCTATGTTGTACACACTAGACACCATGTTCCAATTTTAATACCATATTGATGCCTTAATCCATCTATAGTGGTTGGCATCCTCAAGTGGCCTAGAGCCACCTAATATTCCCAATAAGAGATATTTTACATTCTAGAGTTCTTGAGTGGCCACAAAGCCATCATATATGATTTCAGTTATACTTACACATCTTTAGTTACATCACGTAGTTTTAGTTTTAGATGTATCTACTACACATGGGATGGCAATGCTGGAGTTATAGTCTACTTGAGTTCTTGAGACACTTACATGAGAGGGTTCGACACACCATCAGTCCAATCTAAGCTATTCATAGGTCATGATACACCAATCAAGTGTGGGAAATGATGGATTCAAAACTAGATTGAGTTCTTGATCTACCCACACAAAGGGATTGAGAAAGCCATCAACTCAATCTATGTTGTTCACCAATTGATCACTATCTACACACATACACATAGGTTATCACTAGGGTAATACATTGGTTTGTGTACATAGTGAGGAGTATTTAGTTTTTTATTTATATTTTGATATAAATTAAGGACTTATCTATGCATGTTGCATTTTTAAGATATGTAATAAAGCATGATTTATATACTCAGATATAGATTCATAGGCTTCACTTCTTAGATATGTCTATGTACACTTCTTTTTCCTTTATCCAAGTCATTTCACTTTACTACATTTATAGAATAAATGTGGGGAAGTTATCATCTAAAAATGACATCTGATTCCTAAGAGTGTTACTTGAGACCACCCATCCCTAGCTTAACCCTAGAGCTCTATTAGATCCTATTTAAACACTTATCAAGCCTTCATATAGGCCACACATGTCCTTAAAAATTTATAAAGAAGTTTCATACCCTAAATTTAACATCATATCCTTTATTGCATTAGGTTATGACACTTGGACACTAGCACCATAATTTGGACAATAACACCATATGGCACTAGTGTCATAGTTTGGGTGCTATTATTCATTTCCCACATTTTGTTACCAACATTTATCTTTTCAAATGAGAAACCACTTAGGGTTGGTCTAGACCTCTTTTAAGACTTGAAAAAGAACTATAACAATATATATATACATGAATTTTATCCCTTTATCAATTAGATGGAAATTAGATGCAAATTACATAAACAAACTTAGAATAAGTTATGTATAATAAAGGTTATCAATCCCTATTCTACCATACTTCTACATACAACCATCTACAACATTCTTAAGCTTAGATTACTTAGATTTATAGTCTCAAGAAAATTAAAAGTAATCAAATTGGAATTCATAATAGTTTTACTCACACTTACGCCAACTTTTAGGTGGGGATAACTACATCAATATTGATCCCTATTTAGAGTATTAGTATATAACTCTTATCCCAACAGGGTGTTGAGGATGTCCAACCCACCCACTTAACAACACACTTTAATAATTGTGCCAAATAGATGCCCTAATAACATGGAGGATTAGGGTTTTCATATAAAATCAATCAAAACAAATTGCTTATAGAGAACCAAAAATTGTGCACATAAGAATAGGATTGGTAAACCTAGACATAGGTTAACCTAGAAATTCAAAATAGTTATACATAGAAGACACTAACACCAAAATAGGGACACTAGCATCATATGGAACTACTATAAAATTATGGTGATACTATCTAGGAAGGGTTTGGAAGCCTATATCCTATCCACAACACTCAGATCAGTTCCTATCCTAGTTTTCACCCTCTAGATCTCCCATCTCAATTAGTTTCTGACTAAGTACTTATTTACATTATTTATTTCTATTTTTTAGAATGGTCAAACTAAGTAAATCCTATTGAAAATTAGTGGTTGTATTTATTACATATTTTTACCTTAATTTATTATAATCATACCCTTTAACAAATTAGGGCTTCAACTCCATAAACCCTAAAAAGTTAAATCATGATAATAGTAAAAAAATGCATAATTGTGTGAACTTTCACTCAAGAATAAGTTACTAAAGGAGGACCTAACAAAATACTTTGTGTTGTATTATTAGTCTCATTAACAACCTTAAGCTGCACATATACTGCATAATAAATGTCAAACTCATCATTAATGATACCAAAATTGAGTATAAATGGCTTAAATATCTATGTTATTTCACTCTTTATCCTTTTATACTCAAATTATGAGGATCTAAATTTGTCTTTAAGTGCCTCTACCTTAGTAACCTTATCCTTGGAAAAATATATTTACTACCATATCTCTTCATCGGTCATATATACCATGCCCTCTACCTTAGCCTTGAATGTTTCTGTAGGGGCTCTAAGTAATTCTTCAAAAGTGGGCCTATTCACCAATTTCCCTATAGAGGTAATTACACCTATAACCCTTGTATCCTATAAAAATTCTATGGCCTCTCTTTCTCAGTTAAAAAATTAGGATATCAGAGCCTTTATTTATTGGTGCCAATTAAAGGCACTATCTATTTTAAAAATCACATAGTTGAAGGTCCACATAGCTTCTTAGGTGATTATTAGATTCAAATGATTATAGGCACTATTCCTTGCATAGAATACCAAAAAAATCAGCCTATTTTCTAATTATTGTAATTTGTTCTATAAAGTTAATACCTTTCCTCAATGAGGCTAGGACTCACCCCTTAAAATCCTTATTGTATTCAAGATATTATATTTTATTGGCTATGATATAAACATTATATACTATTTAACTTTGACCCTAAATAATCTACCTGTATCGAAGCCTTTTTTTAGCTTGGTCTTGGTTCCTGTAATTTTTTTAATAACTTCCCTTGTTAAATCCTCAAATTTACAAAAATCCTCTTCAAATTCATTAGGGTCATTAGGGTTCCTTTTCTATTTCTTGGTTAAGGGGAAAATGTTCTCCCTTTTCTCTAATATTATTTTTGACCTTCTCCTATCTATTTATTTTCTCTTCCTCGCCCTATGAAAAGTTTAATATATTTTTTAAAGTATGTGCTTATTATTAGCACTTTTGTAAGGACCAAACCCATTCTTTATTTATTTCAAACTTGGTAATCCTTGACCAAATAAATGGAAATTAATTCTCCTTTTTTTTCAAGCTGAGTGACCTCTATAAAGGTGGAAGGCGGGATGGATCCTAGTGGAAACATTAAGGCAATTATTTGGATAAGCAACTGAAGAGTTGGCTGACCAACTCTTATCCATCCTAAGATATCTCTCTAAGGTGTAGTTTTTAACACATAAAATGTATGTACCAAAGTATTTTATATGGTCATAATGGAATATTTATTTTGAGTGGATTGAGGGATATAAAATTCCAATTGGGACAACCTTGATGGTGTAGGTGGTTCTTATTGACTAAATTTCATCCTAGGTCAAATTTAGTCAAATGACATTATATATTAAAATTTTTCATAATGTTTCCTAGATTTTAATATGGTAAAAATGGTATTAGATGAGGCCAATACATATTTTTAGGTTCATAAAGTATGTTTTAAACCTTTATTACATTTTCTTAGTTATCTTGTGTCATTTTATACCACCTTTGGTCATCAAAATGGAGTTTTACATAAATCCCATAAAAATAAAAATGTTTAAGAAGATATCTAACATATTAAATGTTAGATAATGTTATAATAATACTTCCAAACTAAAATATTTTAGGTTTAACATCTATCCAAGAAGATCAACTGTAAAAAGGGTAGTTTTAGATGTTGTATAGACTGATATGACACATTTAGCATTTGTGAAGGTTTAAAGAGGGTTTATTCATATCCATAGAAGTATTTTATAAGTTAAATAAGATTTAAAATCTCAAAAAATGGAAAAAAACAATTTATTTCTCTCATCACTCTCTTAGGATGTCAAATGGGTCAAACAAGTCAAACAATTTTTAGTTGGTATAGACAGAAGGAGAGGAGTTGGACTAAACACACTTGGGGAATGTTTATAGTATTTATTTACTTCCATTTAATGGTATTGGTTTAAATTTTTATAGTATTTAATCTATTAAAAATCACTAATAATTTTAGTGACTCCAAATTGATTGCATATCCCCAACACCCTGATTTTCTTACATGCTTGCATTCATTTGATGCTTCTAAGTGATGTATGTGGTATTATAGAGTATGTTCACTCATTTAATGTTTTATTTATTATTTTTGTCATGTGTGGTCATTAATAATAGGTATAAACACCTCATTGTGATATCAATGAGCACTATTGGTCTGTAGAATAGGGTTTTTATAGTTATAGAGTTCATATATTTATAAGTGGCTTAGGGTCAAGGAGAATATGAATTGGTTTCATACCATTAGTTTAATGTGTATTAAAAATATAATTTGATCATTTAGGCATAAATTTTAATTCATGGTGGAACTACATTCTCACTATCATCTATAGGCAAAGTACACATTGAAGATGTATGCTTCAGAAGGTTGGAGGTGTCAATGATCTGTTAGAGAGCCAAATTATATGCATTGAGATTTGAGATAAGTCTATATAATCTTCAAGTCCTATAATATACTCAAATATTACAACATATTCAGTAATAATCAAAATATTGAGTTCATCTACTTATAGTTAGACCTAATGAGACTACAAGGTTGTGATGGTGTAGACAATGGAGGTAGAGTGATAGGATGCCTTGAGTTTAGTTTGAAGATGATAAGACGGTGAGATAACATGATAGGATTGAAAGAAAACATCAAGTAACACCTTTAATCTCAAATTTAATAAGGTTACTCAATGGGATAACTTACCTTAACTTCTCTAAAAGGGAACCCTACCTCATATAATTTCACCTATTAGTGAAAGTTCATGAAGTCCAAGCAAGCCTAATGGCTTCATCTTGTATCTTAGGATTAGAAGAAACATTAAAATTCAAGAAAAGGCTGAGATATTTATGGTTTAATGGTTTTCAAATCAATAAATTTCTTGATGAAAATATTTAGATAATTACAGTGACTTTAATCCTAAGTGAATATGTAGCAATATAACTTGCAAGTGACCTAAAATGTTGATGGTAGAAGAGTAAGATAATGTGAAGGCATGAGTGAGATCATTCAAGTTTAATATTAACTAATAAACTAAAATGGAATATAAATAGTCTAATTAAATCCTCAAACACTACTCACCACTTACAAGAATCTCATTTCTCCTAATATGCACATCTATGATTTACCACAGTTTATAGACTAGCCTAAGTAAATGGAGATTACAAGTTTGAGAAGGTAAACACAGTTATAAGATGGTATAAACAAATTTAAATAAATCTAAAAATGGTAATAAAACATTCCATGATATATAAAAAATCAAACATAGGTTGATCCAAGATTGGACATGAACTCCATTCTCAGTTAACCATAACCCTACATACAGTCCTCATAGACCTAGGAGCTAGTCTAGAAAATTTGAAGTATTGGGAGATATAGAGTGGTGATCTAACTTTGAAAATTTGTATATAAGTTACTCATGACCTAATATAAACCTACATGGTCTTATTTTTATCATACTAATGGGTGAGATTCCTTCTATTTTATCATAGACATGAGACACTCCATGAATAGTACAATCTATAGACCTAACATACATCCAAGATGAAAGGATGAAAATGAGAATTATAAGACACTATGGGAATATTTACATTGTTATAATTAAGTTTAATAAAGTATTAATATGCCCTATAGTAATTAAAAATCACAAAGTTGGTCACATATGCAATAAACACAATATAGGCCTATTAGGCCTATAACTAAACATAAACCCTAATAAACTCTAACTTCATCCATAAGAACATATGATATTACTATATAAGTTGAGAGCCTTAATTTATGAGAGGAGAGTCTATAATACCCATTGGTTTGTAGAAGACAACACATGACTAGCCATTTTAGACTAATTCTTTCTTAATCCTATCTAAAATGCAAGCAGGAACTCAAAAGAAAATTTCATTTATTCATATCTGTACAGATGGTGTGCATGCTTCTTAAAGAAACTATGGATAGTTTATGGATGTCCTTAAATTTATATCAATTTAATTTTTTTTAAGGTTAATCATCTAGATTTTATGAATCATTATTAAGAATCTAAATGACCTAAAACCCTCGTAAAACCATTATATGAACCTAATGGATAAAAGATGAATTCATATGAATTTATAAGTGTCAAATTAGACATGAAAGTGTTTTGGATATGTTTATCACTCTCCTAATATCATCACCATCTAGTTGTTCCATACCATCACTTGTATGGACAAGCTAAAATATGGGTTTTTTATAGGATTTTAGTTGAATTATAGGTACACAAGGGAATTGGTGAATGAAAGTCATTGTAAGAGCTGTGTAGAGACTTTTATAACTACCCATACTTATCTCTCACCTTAGTGATGCATTAAATTACCTCTACTAATCTATTTGTTTCAAGTAGTTTTGAATGACATAATGAGAATAAATGTGACTGTCAAAGTGTGATAGCCATATGTTGATACTAAGTATCTTGAGGTATATTTGATAGACCAAAGGAAAAAAGGTTTTGAATAGATGTCCTACATTCCTGAGATGAGTTTCCTTCAATAATTTCAATTCACTTAAGTGACAAGTGTTAATACTAGTCTATAAGGATAATGAGTGGCTACATCAAGTAAATGACAAGTGATAAAGGAGAGACTATCATTTGAAGGGTTAGATGACTATCACAAATCATATATTCACCTTCTCAATTTATATCATATGTGTTAATGAATCTTGTAATGATTCAAGATAGATATGTGGATTCCTCATCAAGCAGATAGTTTCAAGAAGTCTAATTGAGATGTCTATGCTAACTTCAAGAGAATTGTGTATTTATGATAGACACTTGTCTAAGAATACCTCATTACCTATTATATAACTTCATTCTCTTACATTATAACTATGATACTAGGAATTTAATGATGGATGGGAGGTTAGATCAAGTGTTAGTTTTCATATACAAACCATGAAATAAAGATAGTAACAAGCTTAACATCTCCATGGCTAGATCATAAGGGGAGCTTAGTGAACCCAAAAAAATGACAAGGCTCAACTAAAACACATATAATTACACATTACTTACCTTCCTTGAATAATCCAAATGATGTGTTTATTTTGCTTACTCATCTTGTGATCAAAGAGTCTTTGTAAAATGGAGTTGTGTGGATCCTTCTCTCCTTGGTACCATATTTATGGCTTGTGTATTTGGCTTGTTTAATGTCTTGGCTTATGATTTTGGAATTATAACAATATATCTTTGAATCATGCAACAAATCCCACATTATAACTTTACTATGTCCAAGACAAAGCCATAAGCCACAAATATAGTGCCAAGGAGAGAAGGAGGTTGATGTCTTGGCTTATGATTTTAGCATTATAATAATATAGCTTTGAATCATGAACCAAATCCCACATTATAACTTTACTATGTCCAAGATCTCTAAATGAAGAGACAAATGCTTATATTTAAAGGTTTAGAAACTAACCCAAACTCAAGGTGAGTTAAAGTGTAGATTAAGCTTGGAATGAGTTCAAACCTAACCTAGGTGATTTAATTAACCTTATTAGAGTTAAAAGGTGTCAAAACTTCATGACTAGTAATGAATAGGCATGTTTGAGATATTTTTGGATATTTGACAACTCACAAAAAGGTAATTATGAATTCCTAGGATATTCTTGATTTTTTAATTTCCTTTTTTATAATTTCATTAATTTCTCATGGATAATTTAAATAGGAATTTAATTAGGTTTAATATTTTAATTAATTGTGCTTTGGTCTTTAGCATTTGCAAGATTTGATTTAATTTATGTATGTACTTGCCCCACTTAAATGGTATATAGGCAAAATTGCATTTTTTAATGTTGTAAGATTCTTAGAGATGAATGTATGAGAGGTTAATGTTGTTTATGGTATGATACCCCAACTATGGATGTCTCAATGAAATTATAAGCTTTGATGATTGATTCACAAGCAAATTCAAAACTTTTAGTGACTCTTAGGCTTAATTTTCAATGGTTGGTAAGAATTGGTTTGAAGTCTGATATGAAGCCATAAGTGGTCAATTTTAGGTGTATATAGTTTTACGTTATTTGGTAAGGCATTGCAATATGTAAGCATAGAACCATCTTCTCAAATAATAAAAAGGTCCTTTATGCTTATGACTTCAATGGCAATGGATGAACTGTAGGTGACCCCTCGAGGGAGCAGTTGTCAAAGGGGTTGGAAAACATCCCATTGAAAGAAGGATATGAGTGGAATATATAGATGAAATGGGGTGGAAGGGACTAATTTTACCAAAGGTAGTTATAATTAGTGGCATATGGAACTACCCCAGCTAGGGTAGATAAACAAGATGATTTACCCACAAGCAGTTATCATCATTGGCATAGGTGGGATAAAAAGGTAATTATTTACATAAATGTGGTTATAATCATCAAAGAAGGCTTAGGATAACAAGAGACTAATTTTCCCAAAGGTGGTTATAATTAGTAAAAGGGAAAATAATGATTTATCCAAAGGTAGTTATAATCACTGGTAGGATAAAAACATGCCCCAATTGGGTAGAATAAAGAGAATGATTTTCCCAAAGGTGGTTATAATAATTAACCTTAAAATAGATGGAAACACAATGATTTACCCAAACATGTTTAGAATCATTGGTAATGCAGGTGGGATGGTATATAATGATTTGCCCAAAGGTAGTTATAAGCATTGTATCTTGATTATGGAAAATAAGATGATGGCAAACATGATGATGGAAAATTGGTAAAAAAGACTAAGATGAATTTGGTCAACCTAAAAGAATGAAGATGTCATTTGAACTAGTAAGAAAGATGATTCTATCATTCTTTAATTGATTTATCTGGGATATGATTTGGATTTGATCGAGAATTGTGTTGATGCTTAGGATATCTATCATTGATGCATTTCCTTATAGACTCTCTGAAGTTGATTTTTTATATAACATGTGATAGTAGGCATCATGATATAACACCATGATAACTTGGCTAAAATATTTATAATTATTGACACACAATCTAATACTCAACTAAAAATAATACAACAATGTGTGATGACAATGTTGACATATGAATATGGATGGATTCAATAATAATGCACATAGAATCACCTAATAAATGCACATAGACTGAATCAAGGCATAATAAGAAATCAAAAAAATAGGTAAACACATAAATAGATAAATAAAATACTAAGAAAATAAATAAAAAACAAAAAAAGAGAAACAAATAAACAAACACACAAGCAATAGCTAATCATAATGTTAGTACAAACAACATGACACAAACAACATGACAAACATTTCTCCTAGAAAATAGGTGATAGCCTAACAAACAAAAAATGGGGGGAGAGAAGAAAAGGAAGGGGGTGGCTGAGTTATCTCCATATGCACTAGGAAAGTAGACACTGCCTACATAGTTCCATAGATGTAATATCAAACAAAAACTTTAGGCCAAATGTAATTCTCCCAAGAAATGGGGTAGAAGAAAATAATGAGAAGAAAACCATGATTATGGAATAGAATAATATGGGAATGAGCTTGAAAAATGACAAGTGGGTGGGATAAGAGGGCCATTAAGTATGGGAAAACTAAATGACAAGTGGTTTCTTGCAAGTTAGTTAGGGTTCCTAGAATACTTAAGGTAGAGAAGTGGTCAATGTTTTTGTGTTTTCTAAATAAGTTTTTAAATGTATTTGGAATATTTAGAGAAACTCAACTTGATTGAAATGATAAGATACTAAATGGTCCAAGCTAGAAAAATGGTGAGAGGGTGATTAAGGGGTGACTGAACTAACCTCAAAAAATATTGAGTTTTACCTATATAGTCCCAGTATGGGACCTCAAGTCACTATATTTCTACCTTACAATAGAGTAATCTGACTAGTGTAGTAGTCAATTCAAATAAAATAGGTAAATTTAGAAAATGGGAGAGTACACAATAGGTATGGTAGCTAGGTACATCTAGGCATGATAAACAAGTGTGTCCCCTAGTTTACCCATAGGTAGTTATAACTAGGAAATAATGACATAAATCAATGATACTACTTTGCCCATAGGTGGTTATAATTAGTAGTAAGATGGTGGGACACTAATTTTCCCATAGATGGTTATGATTAGGCACAAATTGATATAAAGAATGGAATAAGAAATTAAGGATGAAACTACTAAACCACTATCATACTACTCTAAAATATGACCTATATCTAGAATACTTGAAACAATTACTAAAACCTGATCTAAATCATCATGTTGAAAGTGGCCTTGTAACCAATGGAATGGAACCAAGGTCAAATGGATTGGGTAGGGAGTTTTAAAAATAACTTGGTTGATAGAAAATGTATGGTAGAATGACATGGTGGATGATAAAGTATTAAAATGGTACAAAGAATAAATTTGATAATATGATATAATTTGAAATGGTCGTCAATATAATACACCAAGTCACTGAAGCAAAGTAAAAATTGAGGTATATAATGTTTATTAGTTCATCAAGTTCATTCCCGTTTGGTGTAGTGAGCTTATATGATCTAGTGTCATAGTTTACAATAATGATGAAAGGACTTACCCAGTTGGGTTTGAACTTGCCTTTATGTTTCTTTTTGGTCATGGTATTTTTTTGGTTTTCCTTAAGAACAAGATCACCAAGCTCAAATTCTCTATATTTCATGCACTGATCATAGTGGCCATGGAGTTAGTTTTGATGTACTTGAAGGTTATTTACTGTGGCCATGTATTTATCATCAAGTAAATCTATTTCTTGTAGATGAGCTCCTTAATAGTATTCATCATCTCGTACATGTTTCAAATAAATGCATAAAGAAGGTAACTCAACCTCAATGGGAATAATGGACTCAGTGCCATAAACAAGTGAGTATGGAGTGGATCCTATTAGAGTATGATGATTGGTGTGGTATGCCTAAAGGGTATATAATATTTAAAGGTGATAATTATAATTAGCATCATGATTGACACATGATCTAATACTTAACTAAAAATAATATAACAATGATAAAAAACCATGATGACAATGTTGACATATGAATATCGATGTATTCAATAATAATGCACATAGACTGAATCAAGGCACAATAATAAATCAAAAAAATAGGTAAACACATAAATCGATAAATAAAATACTAAGAAAATAAATAAAAACAAAAAAAAGATAAAAAAATAAACAAACAAAAAATAGATAATCATAATGTTAGTACAAATAACATGACACAAACAAGATGACAAACATTTCCCCTAGAAAATAGGTGATAGCTTAACAAACAAAAATGGGGGGAGAGAAGAAAAGGAAGGGGGTGGATGAGCTATCTCCATATGCACTAGGCAAGTAGACACCACCTACATAGTTCTATGGATGTAATATCCAACAAAAACATTTGGCCAAATGTAGTTCTCCCAAGAAATGGGGTAGAAGAAAATAATGAGAAGAAAAACATGATTATGGAATAGAATAATATGGGAATGAGCTTAAAAAATGACAAGTGGGTGGGATAAGAGGGCCATTAAGTATGGGAAAACTAAATGACAAGTGGTTTCTTGTGACTTAGTTAGGGTTCCTAGAATACTTAAGGTAAAGAAGTGGTCAATGTTTTTGTGTTTTCTAAATAAGTTTTTAAATGTATTTGTAATATTTATAGGGACTCAACTTGATTGAAATGATAAGATACTAAATGGTCTAAGCTATAAAAATGGTGAGAGTGTGATTAAGGGGTGATTGAACTAACCTCAACAAATATTGAGTTTTACCTATATAGTCCCAATATGGGACCTCAAGTCACTATAGTTCTACCTTACAATAGAGGAATATGAATAGTGTAGTAGTCAATTCAAACAAAATAGGTAAATTTATAAAATGGTATATTACACAATAGGTATGGTAGCTTGGTACATCAAGGCATGATAAACAAGTGTGTCCCCTAGTTTACCCATAGGTAATAATAACTAGAAAACAATGACATAAATCAATGATATTAATTTGCCCATAGGCAGTTATAATTAGTAGTAAGATGGTGGGATACTAATTTTCCCAAATATGGTTATAATTAGCCATAGATTGATATAAAGAATGGAATAAGAAATGAAGGATGCAACTGCTAAACCACATCCATACTACTCTAAAATATGACCTATATCTAGAATACTTGAAATAATTACTAAAACTTGATCTAAATCATCATGTTGAAAGTGGCCTTGTAACCAATGGAATGGAACCAAGGTCAAATGGATTGGGTAGGGATTTTTAAAAATAACTTGGTCGATAGAAAATGTATGGTAGAATGACATGGTGGATGATAAAGTAGTAAAATGGTACAACGAATAAACTTGATAATATGATACCATTTGAAATGGTCCTCATATATAATACACCAAGTCACTGAAGCAAAGTAACAATTGAGGTATATAATGTTTATTAGTTCATCAAGTTCATTCCTATCTAGTGTAGTGAGCCTATATGATCCAGTTTCATAGTTTGTAATAGTGATGAAAGGACTTACCCAGTTGGGTTTGAAGTTGCCTTTATGTTTCTTTTTGGTCATGGTATTTTTTTGGTTTTCCTTAAGAACAAGATCACCAAGCTCAAATTATCTATGTTTCATGCACTGATTGTAGTGGCCACAGAGTCAATTTTGATATGCCTAAAGGTTATTTACTATGGCCATGTATTTCTCATCAAGTAACTCTAGTTCTTGTAGATGAGCTTCTCAATAGTATTCATCCTCTCGTACATGCTTCAAATAAATGCATAAGGAAGGTAACTCAACCTCAATTGGAATAATGGACTTAGTTCCATAAACAAGTGAGTATGGAGTGGATCCTGTTAGATTATGATGATTGGTGTGGTATGCCTAAAGGGCATAGAATATTTAAAGGTGCTAATTATAATCAGAATCATGATTGAGACATGATCTAATACTTAACTAAAAATAATATAACAATGATAAAAAAAACCATGATGACAATGTTGACATATGAATATGGATGTATTCAATAATAATGCACATAAAATCACCTAATAAATTCACATAGACTGAATCAAGGCACAATAATAAATTAAAAAAATAGGTAAACACATAAATAGATAAATAAAATACTAAGAAAATAAATAAAAAATAAAAAAAGAGAAAAAAATAAACAAATAAAAAATAGCTAATCATAATGTTAGTACAAACAACATGAAACAAACAAGATGACAAACATTTCCCCTAGAAAATAGGTGATAGCTTAACAAACAAAAAATGGGGGGAGAGAAGAAAAATAAGGGGGTGGCTAAGTTATCTCCATATGCACTAGGCAAGTAGGCACTACCTACATATTTTCGTGGATGTAATATCCAATAAAAACATTAGGCCAAATGTAGTTCTCCAAAGAAATGGGGTAGAAGAAAATAATGAGAAGAATAACATGATTATGGAATAGAATAATATGGGAATGAGCTTGAAAAATGAAAATCGGGTGGGATAAGAGGGCCATTAAGTATGGGAAAACTAAATGACAAGTGGTTTCTTGCGACTTATTTAGGGTTCCTAGAATACTTAAGGTAAAGAAGTGGTCAATGTTTTTGTGTTTTCTAAATAATTTTTTAAATGTATTTGGAATATTTAGAGCAACTAAACTTGATTGAAATGATAAGATACTAAATGGTCTAAGCTATAAAAATGGTGAGAGTTTGATTAAGGGGTGACTGAACTAACCTTAACAAATATTGAGTTTTACCTATATAGTCCCAATATGGGACCTCAAGTCACTATAGTTCTACCTTACAATAGAGGAATATGACTAGTGTAGTAGTCAATTCAAACAAAATAGGTAAATTTATAAAATGGTAAAGTACACAATAGGTATGGTAGCTTGGTACATCAAGGCATGATAAACAAGTGTGTCCCCTAGTTTACCCATAGGTAGTAATAAATAGGAAACAATGACATAAATCGATGATACTAATTTGCCCATAGGTGGTTATAATTAGTAGTAAGATGATGGGACACTAATTTTCCCAAAGATGATTATAATTAGGCACAGATTGATATAAAAAATGGAACAAGAAATGAAGGATGCAACTACTAAACCACTGTCATACTAGTCTAAAATATGACCTATATCTAGAATACTTGAAATAATTACTAAAACCTGATCTAAATCATCATGTTGAAAGTGGCCTTGTAACCAATGGAATGGAACCAAGGTCAAATGGATTAGGTAGGGAGTTTTAAAAATAACTTGGGCGATAGAAAATATATGGTAGAATGACATGGTGGATGATAAAGAAGTAAAATGGTACAAAGAATAAACTTTATAATATAATACCATTTGAAATGGTCCTCATATATAATACACCAAGTCATTGAAGCAAAGTAATAATTGAGGTATATAATGTTTATTGGTTCATCAAGTTCATTCCTGTTTGGTGTAGTGAGCCTATATGATCTAGTGTCATAATTTGTAACAATGATGAAAGGACTTACCCAGTTGGGTTTGAAGTTGCCTTCATGTTTCTTTTTGGTCATGGCATTTTTTTGGTTTTCCTTAAGAACAAGATCACCAAGCTCAAATTATCTATGTTTTATGCACTGATTATAGTGGTCATAGAGTCAATTCTGATATGCCTAAAGGTTATTTACTATGGCCATGTATTTCTCATCAAGTAACTCTAGTTATTTTAGATGAGCTCCTCAATAATATTCATCCTCTAGTACATGCTTAAAATAAATGCATAAAGATGGTAACTCAACCTCAATGGGAATAATGGACTTAGTGCCATAAACAAGTGAGTATGGAGTGGATCCTGTTAGGGTATGATGATTGATGTGGTATGCCTAAAGGGCATAGAATATTTAAAGGTGATAATTATAATCAACATCATTGATAATATTTTTAAGTATGTTGACAATGGTTTTATTATATGCTTCTATCTATCCATTACCTTAAGGGTAATATGCCATGGATTTTTTTGTTTAATCTTATATCTGGCACATAGAGATTCAACATCCTTATTTTTGAATGATACACCATTATCAAATATAATATTAGAGGGGATATAATATAGGCAAATGAGATGGTTAAATATGAATTTATAAATTTTCTTTCTAGTCATGTAAGTGAGGGGTATAATTTCAACCCACTTAGTGAAAATTTTTATGGTAGTAAGGATATGTTTATGGCCATTGAATGATGTGGGGTTTATCTTCCCAATGAGATAGAGGCCCCATACAAAAAATAGCCATTGTATAAGCATTAGTTTTAGAGTCTTGGTTAGGTCATGAATTAGATTGGCATGTAATTGACATTTATCACATATTTTCATGTTTATGATGCTAGAATTTGATGATCAACAGGGAACACTTGAGCCAAATAACCCATTCCTAATTGGATCATGGAGAACCAAATCTATAAAGGAGGATGCTTTAGGCCAAATAAATAGGGAACACTTCAGCCAATTTATATGACTCAATAAAAAAGAACCTATGGTATCAAATGTTTTGTAACAATCAACCAATTTGTCATTATACAATCATGATTCATCACCTTCAAGAGGTTCCTATTCTTGTCTAGAGTCTAGTATGAAAGTGATAGGTGCTTAATTGTGCAATTTTTATTTTCCTTTCTTTACCATTCCATGCAATGTGATTTGGCTTTAGGTATTCCAAAGAACTTTGGGTTCTATGGAAACTTGGAAATATGGAAGGTATCATGGGTCAATATTCTCCTGGTTTATTAGTTGAGATGGTATAATGATTAGACATTTCAAGAGGTAGCATATGGGAAAGTGAATCAAGGTCATCAGGGTCAATGCAGTTGGTCTCTAGTGAATCAACAAGTATTTATTTTCCCTTGTCCTTCTTGGAAACTAGATTCATGCCAAAATAATAGTTATAGTTTTAAACTCATATTCTAAATGTTTATAATGCTCATATGGATGCAAATATCCTAGAATAGTAATCTCCATACCTAAATGGGAGAACTTGATACACTAGTGAAATGTTGATGGGATTGTATGAATTTCATGTATGTTAGGTCTACCCAAAAGCATATTATATGACAAATTGAGGTCTAACACATAGCATAGTGTATCATGGGTTAAAGGCATAATGATAAATGGCACACTAATAGTGCCTTGTAATTCTTGTTCTTCATTGTCATAGACCTTGATGATGATCATTTCTTCTTAGAGATCTACTATTGTGTACCCAAGAAGTTTGATGAGATTTAGAGATATAATATTTAGGCCTGATCCATTATCTATGAGGACATGTTTCACTTTGTGCCACATTATAAAAACTTTGATGTATAATAGATTGTTATGAAATGGGCCAAGGGATGACATATCCCTTTGGTTAAAGTTTAATTGTTGGTGTGGAGCTATATTTTCAACTAAATATTGAAATTTATTTAGAGATATGTCATTGGGAACTTAGGATTATCCAAATAACTCTATAAAGATGTTCTTTTGGATGGTGGACATACACAATGAATATAAAATGGATATTTATGTAGGAATATTTTATAATTATTCCAGAATGGCAAACATCATTTCTTTCATAATGGTAAATGTCTTCTTCCTAGTTAGAACAAGTGTTTGTATGATGGGTGAAGTGGTAGATAGATATGTCCCTTGTATTATAATCTTTGAATACTAAGTTGTGTTTTCACAATCAAGATTAGATACAGGACCCTTGTTTCTAGAAAATTATGATGGAGGGGGATCAAATAGGATAAGTCTAGATTGTTGGTTCACTTGTGCATGGTCACAGGATAATGATGAGTTATTAATATAAGGTTCAAAAGTGGGAATCCCTACTTGTTGGTTTACTTGTATGAGGTCCTAGGTTAAGGATCACTAGCATAGGTTGGTTGATTGGTAATGATTAGAAATGGTCTTATTTGATTGGAACTTGGTCTTGGATTGACAGAAATGGTCTTAACATGACCTCCTATAGTATGGCCTACAACTTTGTTGTAGTCATGTGCAAATACATGATAGGTCTGTTGGTTGTTAGCATCATTCTAGCCTTGGTTATATCCATTATTTTGATGTTGTTGGTTCTAAAACTATTTTTTTTGGTCATTTTGGTCCTACCTTGGATATTGATACTATTTTTATTGTTGTGTTGGCCACTATTGTTGTTATTATTGATTTTCATGTTGTGGAAAATGATTTTGATAGATTACCAGATTTTGATTAGATATGGAAGCTCTATTTGGTAATGTTATCTCCCAATTTTTCAACATATTATCAATCACATGTTTAATTTTCACACAACACAATTTATGTCCATTAACCCAATGATACTCATAGAATTCATTTGTCTTGTACCAGTCTAGATAGTCAGTGTCCTTAGGATAGTGCTTCAGAATAGGCTAGTTAATCAAATTAGCTATGGTGAGTTGGAAAAACACAAACTCAATAGGATATCCATGGTTACTAAATATGTAATGAGTAGGTATAGTTCTCCTTGAAGGGGGGTTTTTCAAAGGCATAGGTCATTGTGTTTGTTAAGCTATTCTAGGCTACTATGCTTGCTACATTTGTTGAAGAGGTTGTTGGTTAGGATTAATTTGCATGTGGCATAGGCTGAGTAGATAATGTTTGAACCATTTATAAATGTTTTGACTTAGTTAATCTATTTCCTATAACAATTTTTTGTGATTTAACTTCTTGGGTTTATCATAATTATTGACCTAGGTTGATTGCGATGCTTGCATTTGGATTTGGTTCTAATTTTGGCCATTGGTCTAGTTTTTGTTTTAAATATGATTTGATGAGGTGATTTTAATGGTCCATTTATTAATGAGGTGTATTTAAATCAATAATACTTTTTCAATGATCTTTTTAAAATTATGTGCACACTAAAACTTTAAATTGTAAGATATATCACTATGTGGATTTTTGGTAAACATAGGATCTAGTTACTGATTTGGTAATTTATGGGTAAATAAAATTGAAAGGGCTCTCCATCATTGCAAATAAATTTCAAAGCTTTCACCAACCCTTTTTTTCTTGCATCAAATCTACCAATGAAATATCATGTTTGAGATTGTAAGAGAAGTGTTGCATAAAATTGTCTAAAAGATCATCAAAATTAGATATGAAATTCTTGGTAATTTTAGGAACCATTCCAATTCTTTCCCTCTTAGGTTCTATGTAAAAAATAACAATAGGAACATGTCATTATAGGCCACTATTTGGCATGCAACAAATAATTATATCAAATGGGTCTTGGGGTCACCTTTCCCCTTGTATTTGTCAAACTTTGGTGGTTTGTACCCTAGAGGAAATGGTATTTAGAAGTAATCCATGTTGAAAGGGTTAGAACACATGCCATCCAACTTGAATTTATTAGAATATTACAAGCTTGGATGATGGTAATTACATAATTCATTTGTTGCATTTCCTATGTGAGGAAACTAGTGGGATCATTCGCCTGAGGTAGAGGTTGAGTAGTCAAAATCAGATTACATTGACTTGGGTATAGTGGAGGCATATGTTGGGGAGTTTTAGTTTAGTTTAGGAATGGACTAGGAATATGAATGCATGGATTAGGGTGTAATTATTGAAATTTCATATACTATGATGTGATATTCTAGTTAGGATTGGGTATGTAGGCCTAGTTTTTGGAATGATATAGTTAGGATGGAGGAATATGGCCATGTTATGCCTATTGATGTTGAATAGGGACATGGTACCAACTAGTCAAACCTTGTTGATTGAGGGGAACTTATGAACCAAGATCCTGTCATTGAACTTGTGGCATGTTTTATATAAAAGGCAATTATTTCCTAATAGGTATTTTTGGAACATTGGAACCTCTTGCTTGTATGAATCCCTATTGGGTTGTAGATACATGTTGGATATTTGACATTTATCACTAAACAATAATAGTACACTATTGGTTAGACATCTTTTAGTTTTGGATTAGCGTGTGAGTCTATGACCAAAGAAGTATTTTTATCACTACCTAATTAGGTAGAACATGGGGTTCCCCTTATTGAGGTGGAAATATGTTTTACCTCTACTATGTGGGTACATTGGATGGTGCTTATTGTTATGGAATGTTACTTGTCAGATGTTGGGGTGGAGTAAGATTCATCACATTTTATTGTGGTATGGCACTGTTCATTGGTTGACTACTTAATCCTTATGGTTGGGTACTTGAAGAAGTAGTTGGTTGAGGATTAGAGGTAGTTGGTTGAGGCTAGGAAGTAAAAACTCCTACTCCTTTATTTTTCAAACCACTCATGGTATTATTAAGGGCACATTTTTACTATTTACTTGTGCATTAACACCACTTTGGTTTAAATTAGATGTTACTTGCATATTATCCATTATGTTTGGCTAACTATTCTACATAGAAGTAGAAGACACTTCCTTGATAGTTGGGGTAATGAACATGTTTTATCCTAAAGTGCTTTGCACAACTAGGTCTAAACCCTAATTTTCTTGTCCTATCAACTCAAGTAAGAGTCATTTTGAAGGAACTAACTTAATAAGAGATGTATTTGTGATGGTTATATTATTAAATTTACATGCTAGGTTCTGATATGTATGGTATGTTGTCTGAATTTGAATGACATGTTCCTCCATGAGGCTCATTTGTGTGACAAGAATATGAGGATCATGATATAACATTAGTAATATGGCATGAGGGTTGCTAGAAGAGGCCTGTTTATTGCTCTAATTATAAGACATGTTGTAAGGCCCTCTTACTAGGCAAGTTTTCATGGGAAAATTATACCAAAAATTTAGCCTTGACCTCTGCATCTCTATTTAAGACCTCATCCTTGTTATCTAACAAGTGAAGATCAACTAGATAAGGTTCATAAGCTAATGGAATTGTAACCTAGTAAGGTTTCTATTAAAATTGTTCTATAATTAAAATCATGCTATCTAAATATTGGGCCATTTTTCTTAGTTTTGATCTAAATATGGAGGTGTGCCAACCAAATAATGAGCCAAAAGATCTTGACTCCATTCTCTTGATTGAGTGTTGGAAGGTGGATAAGTACCTATCTCCCAAATTCCATCATCTTCATAAGGGTCTTGAACAAAGTCCTCATGTGGGATAACATTTCCATATCTTGGATTATACATGACTCCACTACATGTATAGTGAGACATGGTTAAATCAATGGCAATTGTTTCATGACAAGAGAGGTTAGAATTTTATAAAATTTGAAAATCTATGAATGAAAATACAAAAGGTTCAAACTCTATCTAACATAGTCAAATGAATGGAGATATATCTCCAAAAAAATAATTTCAAAGACTTGGTTAAAATAGTATAACGTCAAATGTCTAATGTTAAATGTCTCACACAAACAAGGTCAAGTGGATGAACTAAAAAAAAAATGCCAAAATCTAGGTCCAAAGATGTTAAAAATAGGTCTAAACTAGGAAAGGTAAAAGTTGTTAGGTCTTTTGGCCTAATACAATGTCAAAAGCTAGGTTCAAACAAGGCATGTGCTAAGAATTTTGGCCAAACTTGGCATTAAAATCTAGAATTTAAACAAGAGGATGATTTAATATTACAAACTTGGAATACTTTGGCATAAATAAGGTACTGGATTCTAGACATGAAATTGATCAAATTGGTAGAAGGCACTAAACAAAAGGCACTTGGAGATAGACTGAATCTCCCAAATAAAGTCATAAACAATATAGTTATCAATTTTTTGGTAATGAATTAACCTAAGTTATGTAACCCAAAAGATAAAGATCTATGTTTAATCCCAAATTAAGCAAGTCATAAATAGAAATAAATCAATGTTTAAATTTAAAATTTGGCAAGGTTAACTAAAAAATAAATTTATGGAAACTTAGGCTTGTTGACCAAACAAGCTATGCAAATTTGTATAACATAACTGCACTAAAATAAAGATACCACTAGACATATGTGATTGGCTTAAACAATGGTAACTTGGACACAAGATAAGATAAGTTTATGAAATAATTTGATAAATGTAACAATGTTATCACTCTCAAAATGTATAAAAAATTTGTTTCAAAGACTTTTAAGGCTCAAAACTTGAATTGATTTGGGTAGCATAATGTTACCCATCTCAATCAAGTGACACACACAATGTTATTGACACAAGGATTCTAAGTTAAATCAAGGTGTCAAATGGATGGCATAATTCCTTCTCAAACAATAGAGTAGTGTGGACACAAGAGTCATTTTGGACATGGTATAAACAAACAAAGTTTTAGAATCAAATCACCAAGCAATGAAAGATAAATACAAAAATACAAATAAGTAAATCATATTAAGCCCTAAAATAATAAGGTATGGTAAGTGGGGTTGACTAAAAATATAGTTTTTGAACATCTAGATTGATCCCAAGTTTGGATAAAATAAGATAAGTATTATGTTAATTGAGTTCATATCAATCAAATTTTTATACAAAGGTCTATCCTTTTCATAGGGATTCCATCCATAGACTACTTAGTGGAATCCCCTGGTTGACTAGACCTGACTTGAGACTTCATTGTGAAAGGAGAGGTTAGCCACTCAACCTCTTAGATCTCATAATATGCATACCCTAATTTTTATACCCCACCATGGAGTAGTGTTGAAACATTATTAGGCGATGAAGCCCTAAGTCAATGATTCCCTAAAAAACTCACGAAGAGGCAATTACCTCCCCTCCACAAGCCAAATTACATGAAAATAAAAGACTAAATGTAAATACTTTAGGGTTGATTTTAGATCACCTAAACCATATGGGTTTTGGGGAGAGCCTAGATAACTTTCTTTCTAAACCTTGTACAAGGCATAAATTGTAAGTGAAAAGGCACTTTTGGTCACCCAATTTCCCTATAGGGGATGGGGGAGAGCATACACACGTTCTTTATTTTATGAAAACAAATAAATAATTTTAAATGAATTTAAAATATAAGTGAATTTTAATTCATTTACCAATTGAAATGTCTGATTAAGTTCATTACTTGTCCCTTGGCTTAAATGTGAAAGCTAGAAATAAATTACACAACACAACTTAACCGAAACCACCTATTTCTATTTTAATCACAAAACCCAAATGTTCAATATTTATCCTAATTCATTTTTAAACATCAAAATGAACTATTCAAGACTTAAGCATTCATTTTAAGCACCAAAAATTAAGTGTTTAAAAACATTATCAATTCTAATTCCTTTTAATTACCAAAGATTAAATGCTCAAGATTTAAAAAGTTAATTTTAGTACTATAATTAAGTGTAAATGACTTAGCTAATTCTTTTTAAACACCAAAAATAAAATGTGCATTAGTCTAAACTTGAAAATTTGTGTTCCAATCATGCCTTGGCCCTAAAATGGTTAGATAGTTTTCCCCTACTTAAAATCACTTTCAATGGTGAGTAAAGAATGTTTTAAATCATAGCTCTTTGGTTTTTATTTTAAAAAAATAGAGACTTACACTAATCAAAACTAACCAATGTTGGTTTTAAGGTGAATGATGTCAATCAATCTCATAGAGAACTTATGATGACTATAAAGAACTGATATTGGTTAATTAAGACTGATGTCCATCACCTGTTAACCCAAAGGCAAAACCAACACAAGATAAAAATGTTTGGTTAGCTCAAAAATTAATAAAAAATCTTCAAAATCTATAACATAGTGGTTAGGCCAAGAATATAAAGATAAAAAAACTAAGAAACAATAATTATGATTTCTAAAAAGATTAAAAATAAAAGTTTCAATAGCCATTTTTCCCATATAACCTGATTGATGATGGTCACCCAAAACTAAGCTTAGTTAAGCATAACCAATGAGGGTTTAGTAGAACTAATGTCGATTATGCCTAATCGATGTTGGTCTCTATGTAGATCTGAGTTAATTTAGAAATTAAAAATATGGTTAAAAAAAAGCTTAAACTATAATTTTATAGATATTCAAACATCCATTTGATTATTTATGAGTTGAATCTTCATCTCATTGGTACGTGGGGTGCTCAATGTCCCATCGGGTGTGCCATTTGTGATAATAAGAATTTGAGGATGGAGGGGAGGTTATATCAAGTGTTAGTTTTCATATACAAACCATGAAATAAAGACACTAACAAGATTAACACCTCTATGCATAGATCATAGGGGGAGCTTAATGAATAAATAAAAAGTGATAAATCTCAACTAAAATACATAGAACTACACATTCCTTACCTTAATTGAATGTTCCAAATGACGTGTTCATTTGAATTTCTTGGCTTGTGCTCAAAGAGTTTTTGGAAAATGGAGTTATGTGGATCCTTCTTGTATGTAATCATAAATACATCACGTACATAAATCAATCCTGGATCAAATGAGATAGAGCACACCTACACTTCTTATTGGGGAGCATATAATTGTTAAGTGGGAGCATGACCAGTGTGAGGATCCACTAGGCCCAATTAGGGGATAACTTATCACAACACACCATGTGAGATAGGGTTCCAAAGCCTATAGTCTAACACAATCTCATAACAACCCTAAAATAGTCCTATGATTTAATATTTCACTAATCTAATAACAAAAAAAGAAAATATAATCTAGTGTTCACCAAATCTTGTGGCACAAAGTGGGGGTTAGAAATAAAACAAATAAAAAAAATAAACTAAACATGTATAGAAGACATATACTCACATCAATGTATACAAAATCCTAATACATGGAAGAGAAGAATATAAATGTTCTATCCATCTACTCTTACAAGGGAGGAATAAAGTTAGGAATACTTACCTTTAAAGATGAACCCACCAAGCCTCGATATCCCCCTTGGCCAAGGTACTTTTCAAGAGATTATTATGGTATATAAGAACAACTAGGATAAATCAGCTCTAGGCTACACAACCTATCCAAACATCCAAAAGACTTATCCACAAGATGAGATCAAAGCTCCAAAAAAAGTATTAAAACCTAAAGCTTTATTCCCCAAGTAAAATTGTCAATAGGTAGATCTTCATTCACACTTCTTCACTTAATTCCTCACTCTTATGAAATGGTGGTAAATGACCTTGTATATATATTAGTATCTTACCCTAAAATATTTCAAGAACATCAACTGTTATAGGTCAACCTAATTGACCTAGAATATTTTTGGGTCTAACTCTCTCGGTCTATGATAGGTCGGCTAAGAGGCCAATAAACCAAAAGAGATAAAAAGTCCCTAAACTGTGCTAGGTTGACCTGGGTGACCTAGCACAATCGACATGTTAAAAGGGTGATAAGGCAATAAATGAAGTATAAAACATATAAAATGATCGGAATAGGTATAACTAAGAATAATAATCTTAGGGTTCAATGGTTTCAGGAGGCTAGAGTGTGGATTGCAAGTGGAAAAAAGAATGACATCTTATGAAGAACTGATGGTCTGTAGTGTACCCTTTAAGTCATGCACTTAGAGAGATTAAGAATTAATAATTTCATACAAGATACAAAGTGTTAGAAATTAATAAAATTTAAAAATATTATATGTATGCATATATCCCAGTTGAAGCTCATCAGATGTCACATAAGTGCAACATGGGATGGTGCTTTAGAATAAAACATGATAACACATAATGCTGAAGCTAAGTATGGTGTAATAAGCAAAAAATAAGATAAATGAAATAATTATATTTAAAAATGTATACCTTTAACTTAACTTAGTGCTATAGATAATGAAGTAGACTATGAGAAATGAAGGTGTCTAATGTAGAGTTCACTAGGTGAATCTATAGAAGTTAGTGCAAAAAATAGCCAAAAATCAACAATTTTGGAAGATAGACATATGATAGTGGAAGATAATCTCTACACCATCATGATTGTAATGAATTTTATGGTTTGTAAAATAGATGAGAACAAACAAAGATAGAGGAAAAATAAGGAATCTATTTGAAAATAAATAAAAGAATTGAATTGCTAAAAAGTGGTGTTAAATAGAGAAAAAGAGAAGTCATTTGTATTTTGAATTATGAAAGAGAGAAAATAGAGCTCTAAGACTAGAAAAGGTTAGGATGGCAAGGGAACGATATGCTAGATGAGGAGGACACCTAGAGGTGAAATCAAGTGTACAATAGGTATGCAACTATAGATCTCAAACTAGTTTATGAAATTTGTATTAATTTAAGTGAAATTTTGATAAAATTTGATTTTAAGAATTTATATATGTCAAAATTGAGTAAAATTAGATTCTAAGGGTAGTAAATAGGAAGATGGTAAATGAGTTGGAAGGGTTTAGGAAGAAATGAGTAGAATGCACATTTTAGGCAAAATGTATTGGGTTAGCACATAGAATGTACTAGGTCAACTAAGTCAACCTAGTAGGTTGAAACAAGGTAGAATCCATGTGGCCGATGCAGTAGGTATGGGTTGACCTAGTGTAATTTGTAGATTGAAAAGCTAGGATGGAGTGAGAAACTAGTCTGTACGGGCCAAAATGAAAACTCAATACTAGGGAGGGGAAAATAACAAGGTTGACTTGGAAATTGAAGACAACTTATTACAAAAATAGGGAAATTTTGGTCAAACTAGGTTGATTAGGGAACCAAAATAAGCACAAAAAAGCATGAATTTTTTTAAAAGAGGGCTAGAATGGCCCAAAATAACCAAAGAAAGGAAAGAGGGACCAAGTAAGCTAAAAATAAGATAAAATGAGTAAGGTAATAGCAATTAGGCTTGTTTTTAATTAAAAATTATAAAAATGATGGGTAAAGAATGTATTGCGATTATGCATGACATGGAAGAACTAATACATCCTCTATTGTTTCTTGGTTACAGAGACATTCAAGATTCTAGAGGTTGGTAAACATGTTTTGGTTACACATGTTTTGGTTACTATATTTTTTAGATCGATTGATAGATGGATATCAAGCTAGACTAGTACCTATGGGTTTAGGAGGTATATCTGAGATGTGTAGGATCCCTCTTAACACTAGCCTATTAGTCATGTTATTGGGATGATAGGAATGATTGACTAATACCTTCATATGGGAAGTGGATGTAAATGTGATAAAGGTGGGTATCACACTAGAGGATATCCATGTTATCCTCAGGTTACTCATAATAGGAGCACTGATGACCATATGGATACTGGATAGCTTAAAGGAGAGGAGAGCCTTAGCCATGTGGGTTACAAGCTCAAAGATGATATTGAGAGGATGGAGAATAAGTATGGATGACATGTATATATATCATAGATTTTAGACCTTTGAAATGTGATGATAGGCCTTGTGACATAGCTGGTGCTTTTTCATAAGTCGAATGGCAAGGTACCACTAATTTTGGTATCTTTGAGTAGGATGATGTTGGAGGAGGGAGTACTATATGATATAGGTTTTGTCATCTAGGTCCAACTCATTAATGATCTATACAAGATGCTAGTCAGAGGGTAAAAGACTATGGGACTGATCATTTTACTAAAAACATGGATATATGAGAGATTCCCCATGTATTGACTAGTTGGGTTGCCCCATGTAGTCAATGATGGGTTACCTTGAGTCTAGAGATGGTGGGAGGACTAGGTAGCATGGGTTGTGCCCCATGTGATATCACTATAGTTGATGAGATGTGCAAACATTATGGTAGTCATATGGGCATATAATAGCTACATGGGTAAGTTAGCACATAGTTACACTAGCAATAGAGAGGAGAGAGGTGATTAGACACTATATGTGGTGGAGAGAGCCACATACAGTGTCATGAGTTATATGGTAGATGGGCCTACCTAATCTAAAGACACTGATATTGATGCCTAGCTAGCAGGATTAACATGTGGGGGAGCCATGAGGGAAGAGGGGACTTAGACCAATGATAGTGAAGTAAACACTAAGGCCATATTGAAAGTAACCATGGACTGGTTAAGCATGATGAGTGGTAGAGGATGAGGTAGAGATACTAGATATACCACTATCAATACCATAGTGAGATAAGTAGTGGTCACTGAGGACATAATGATGATAGAGATAGGAGAGAGTGGAGACTATAGACATCTTAGATGATCTCATAGATGAGCTAGAGGAGATGATAGAGAGATCACTCACATAGAGGCTAAGATGGACATGAGCCATGACAACTAGGTTCGAATTGAGGAGGTATCTTACCTATAAGGTAGTAGGAGGTCACGTAGATGGGGAGATTATGATAGGTGATCCTATGGATGATGATATAATAGGATCTAAGACACAGATAGGTATTAATATTTTTGAATTATTTCTTAAGTTTTTAATTTAGTAGTAAAGATATATAGATAAATATTATGAGATATGATAGTGATCTAATATCTATTTGGTGTGATTTTGTAGGCATACCTAAGGATGAGGAGGAAGTATGTGGGTTTTTGTTGAGGTGATAACTCCATGACATCTTAGATGAGACTTTATGGCCATACAACCCCATGACACTAAAGGATCTAAGTGTATTATCTACCCTAGCTCAAGTAAGCTAGCAAGGTAGTGAGGCAAATATAGGTGTAAAAAGAGAGGGTGAAACCACTAGTAGAGATAGGTGTAGGTGAGAGATAGGCTTTAAAATCCTTGGAAAATGAGAGAGCTATACATTTATAGATAGTGACCTAGGTGACATAGGCATATATAGTGATGCAAACTCAACTGATAGAGGCTCATATAGTGACCCAGGTTGAGTTAGTGCAAGCGTAGGTGTAGATAACATGCCTACATGGATAGGTAGAGGGATTGAGATCTAGGACTACCTCATTATAGCATACCATTTATAGGAGACAGAATGAGGCCTTAGTAGATAGTAAAATTAGGCCATGAGATAGACAAGATGAAGCCTGTCCCTAGTGTTAAGGATTTGTATATGGTTATATATGTTGTATCAAACTCATGGTATATATATGATGTATCATTTTTTCTTACTGGTGTTGGTTTTTTATGTTTTATTTATGATGGTTGTCTTTGTGGATGCTTTGAATATATTTATTTCAAGCACATGTATTTAGCTTTATTGTATATGTTATAGAAAATATAGGTGGTGTGGTTTCTTTTCTAGCATTATGGAGTACACATGCATGGTTAAAAAACTAGGCAAAAAAGGAGTTGGAAAAATATAACCAATCAAAGAAATGTGCTACACAGTAGTTCAAGTTAGGAAATGTGTAATAACAAAAAATGAATAAGTATAAAGATCCAAGAAAATGGCAAACAAGATGGTAAAGTGGGATTCATTTTTAAACCAAATTAAAAGTTTTTTGCACCAAATTAAAATAAGTAAAATCATACTAAATATCATGTTGGGAAGTATGAAAAATAATGTATTAAAATGGAAGGTATGTAAAAGGGCACAAATGGTAATAAAAACAAATCAAAATTAAGTCAATCAATTATACTATTTCATGATGGGAAGTAGAAAAGAAAAACAAAATTTTCAAAAATTTGGTCTTAAATTTATCATACTAATTCAAGATGGGAAGTATGTCAAGGCATGTGACTTAATAATCAATAGAATATTATGTCTTATTTTGACATATGTAATTTTTGATGGTGACTTATTTATTGGAAAATTTTGTGAGGAGGGTTGGGTCCTATCCATGGTCTTACACTATAGATCAGAAAAGAAAAACCTAAGGGGTACCAAATCAATATTTGTAAGTAGAAGGATAAGTAATGGTAAATCAAGGATGTGGGTAATAGGATGGAAAAAATGGTAATTTATGAGGGATGTTGAGTCCTATCCATAGTCTTACAAAGCAACTCACAAATGATATCTCATGGGGATTAATCAATAAGCAAAAAAATATTTTCCAAGAGGAAATATGAAAGAAAAGGAATGAAAAAGGGAGTGTAAGAAGCAATACTTAGGTGTATTATGAGAAGACCTTAGGAGTCAAGAGGCATACTAAGGACATGAAAAGACACTAAGTAACTAGTAGTCATCTATGTACACAGGATACTTTATTTTTATAGACACAAAGCTTTGTAGGTGAATATGTGTGCTACTAAGATCAATTCATGATGGTATATTGGTACAATTAAAAGTAAAAAGGACCTACCTTCCATAATGTGTTCTTTGATCATTAAGACCCCTTATAGAGCCATCAATTTACTATGAATATTGCATATTTACGTGAGAAAATAGGTAGCACTAATTTTTTTTATTCTCCTCTTCTAATCTACTCACCTACCACACCCCAAAGGATCTTAGTTGTACAGTGAAGCTAACTATGGAGTTTGAGATTTGACTAGAAGAAGGAGATGTGCTTTGAATCACACTTAGGATTGAAAATTAACTAAGCATGTGATTTCAAGTCTCAACCATGTATATGCTTAGTTTTTTGAAAAAGGAAGAATGGAAAAAAGGATATCCAAAGGAGGACCAGTGAAAGGAAATAGTAATGAGAAAGATTGCTTATGAACTGATCACATGGTAATAGGAGATAGTACTCAAAGGGAAGAGGGTAAATAAAACCAAGTCACCATGACAACTATTTTTGAAAAATAAAGATAAGAAAGCAAATAATCATGGAAATATAAGGGAAGAGTTTTGAGAAAAAAATCTAAAGAGAAAGAAAGCAATGATAAGGGAAAATAGAAATGATAAGGAAAATACAAATATATGTGAAATGTAAAATGATAACATAAGCTAACTATAGTATTAAAAGAAGGAGAAAAATGATATAAGATAAGAAATAATTTGACATAGTGTTAAATGATATAATCAAAATATAAATAAGATTAGAACACACATCCAATCCAAAGATAAATGAGAAATCACCATGCATGTGCTCATAAATACTAGTAAATATATACATGCATATTATCTAATACATCAGATAAGTCTCTATGAAACTATAATTGAATTGTTGCTAAGGGCTCATCAATCTTTAGTGAATACTGGGAAAACACTTCTTTTTTATCTCCTTAACTGAAAAAATAGGAATTCTCAAAGGATTGTGCTAAGGAGGAAAATTAGGAAAAGGGTGGTTAGGAGAGTGCATGGAAATAGGATCTACAGGAGAAAAAGGAATTTTAGGTGGATAAAGATCCACAGGTGAAGGACTCATGGGTGGAGAAGGATCCATAGGTGAGGGAATGTCCATAGGTGAAGGAATCATAGGTGGAGGCACAAAAGGTGGTGAAGGGACCACATGAGGTGATAGAACCACTAGAGATGGAACCATGTGAGAAGAAGAAGGATCCTTGTTGTGTGAATGACCTATGAGAGGAATGGCAGAAGGTATAGGGATAGATACAAGGTGATCTCTAAGATGTTGTTGAAGAATTTAGTAATGATCGATGTGATGTGTGCCACATAGGTTCCATAGACATATACCTTATGATACTTAAGTAAATATTTAGGAAGTATCTTGGAGGGAGGTATTGCTTTATCTGATGACAAGGAATAAGGATACAAGGTATCAAGGTATTATTATAACTTGAAAAAATGGGTGGAATAATGATTATCTATCTCATGGAAGCAATAGATATGATTGTGAGTGGTTTTAAGAGCACTCATAGAAGGAGGTTAAATGGGAGTAGAAGCAACTGAAGAAGACTCATCAGCCCATTTTGTGGGTAAAGGAGCCATCTTACCTAGCAAAATACAACCATCATCAATGTAGGGTGATGATGGGTAAGGAGTGGAAATAGGCTCAATAGGAGGAACACTAGGATGAGAAGTAAGAAGAGGCTCAACAATAGTAGGAGAAGAAATAAGATCAACTAGATTGGAAAAAGGAATAGGATTAACTATATTTGGCCATACTGAAGGAGGGGTAGGATTTGTAAAAGCTCTAAGGAGGACTACCCTAGGTGTGGAAAAGTGATAAGGTTCAGTCATAACATGATCTAAGAGCACGGTCCTAAGTATTTCCTTAAAAATTAAGAGTATCAACATCATCTCTACCCTATGATAAAGAGTAAAAATACAAGAATTAGGTACTATAAAATAAAGAGAATTATGAGATGCATAAAAAGAATCAAGTAAATAAGAGTGGTAATTAATAATCTCAACATCATGAGCCTAGACAAATCCACCTAAAAGAGGATCATCTAAATAATAGCCATCATCATAATCTAGAGTATGAATATTGATGACATAGGTTAGGATGAAATTATCATTAGAGGAAGCTTTTTGAATAGAGTGCCTATTCTTGGTTAAGACTATATGAATGTAATCATAAGTAAGATTGTGAGAATGAGGTTGAAAAGAAGCAAGAAGCTATGAGATGAGATGAGGTGAGAGATCAAATTTTTTTATTTTTAAGTTAATATCATCAAACTCATCATCATCAAAGTTTAAAATGTTGGGAGGAATATTACTAATGATCTCAAGATGCCCATTGTAACCTTGAGTTGAGTTGACAAGATAGTTGAAACACTGTGACTCATGGAATGGAACACTAGGAAAAGGTTCAATATTAAGAATCTTGAAGACACCATGATCTTGGAATTATTAAAAATTCCAAGGGTTAGTGTCTCCTTGAATCCTATAAATGGCTCCATTGTGAGGAAATTTTATGTATTACCAAGTGAAAGATGCAAAAACTCACATACGATGAGTCCATGACCTACCAAGTAAGATGTTATATGAAAGGGGAAAGTTAAAAATCATCACCTCTATATGAATGGTGATAGGTGAGATGGTAATGGGAAGCCACACACACCCTAAGTGAGGCATTTTCCTTCTATTGCATCTTTGACATGTACTGCATGTAGACTTAAGATTACATTTAGAATACCCAAGAGTCTTAATGAAATCAAGGGAAGTGACATATGTTCTAGAACCCTTATCGATTAAGGATTGCTTAACAAGGATATCACCTATTTGGATGCTAATAAATAATGTAGGATCATCTGCATGAAGTAGAATCTCATTTAAAATTATAGATGCGATAGGAAATCATAAAGAAAGAGAAGTGTTTATAGTTTCATAATTGTTAATGGGCATCTCTTCATATTGTTGTAAGATACTATCCTCAGATCTAGATAAAGTAGCCTTCTATCTTATTAGAGGAGGGTAAGGGATATTCATCTCAAATAAGAGTTGCATGAGGTAGTTTCTATGACATGGATATCTCCTCATGATTTCAAGGAAAGGTATCTAGGATGAAAGATTAGTAAGTTATGTAATGAAAACCTATTCATCATAACCCATAAGGATATTTTTAGATATAGGTGTGTAATGATTAAGAAGATATTCATAAGGTGGATCTGAAGAGCATTGAAATTTATGTTGATAAGAATGAGAAGGTTGAGAAGAAGGTTTTAAATTGTTTGGTGATGAATAAGTAGTTGGTTTAGATTAATATTGAAGTTTGGTAGAAGAAGTGTTTGTAGAAATTAGATTATCATTAGTATTAGAATATGATGGGAGAGAAGTAAAAATATAATGAGATGTGTCATCTAAGGGAGAATCATAAATTTGATCTTCAAAAGAAATAATATCTACTTGCCCCAACTCATTTAAATGAGTTAGAGAAGAATCTTGGCTAACACAATATGTCTTATGGGAAGGAGTGTAGATAGGTTGTGAATCAATGAAACCCACCACTCTTCACATATTGGTCATGCTAACCACATTCTCTTTGGAATTTGGTTTAACAAGTCTTTCTACATTATTGGTGGAAGAAGTTGGCTTATCTTGACTTTCTTGGATTGGTTAATGATTAGGTAAGCAGTCTTTATAGATAGATAAATGAGCATGTGCTTGATTTAAGCCTTGATTTTTATAATGTGATTTATAATATTTAAAAATAATCTCATTGTATTTTTGATGTTTATGAATAATGGAACCATGATCAAAATTTGGGCCAAGAAGAAATTCCATGGCTAAATTGTGAAGTGGTCTACAAGTCTCATGAGAATGACCCCAACTAGCATGAAACCAAAAAAACTTATTAAGATCATACCATGATTTCATGGGTAGAGTAGGGTCAAGATTTCAAGGAAGAGACCTAGGTAGATGTCTAAGCAATTCAGTCGAGGATAAGGAATTATGGACATTAATGTTGTTTTTTGAGAAATAAGGATTAGTTTATTGATGAGGAGCTAGTTCTGAAGAAGGGGTATGAATGATAACTTAAACATTGTGAATGGTTTAATAAGAATGAGTTACACCATAATTGGTAATATTATGTTTTTTTTATTTACTAATAGTCGAGGGCCCATGGAAGGTTGGGGTGGCTCAAATTGATGCATGAAGAAATCTTGTATTTTGGCTTGATTGATAGCATCCTCCAAGGTACCTAGAAAAAGGGTATAAAATTGATATTTTAATTTAGGAAATAAAGAAATTATAAATATATGAAAGAGATTATCATACACCATGTTATGTTCACATTTATTTGACAAAGTCTTCCATCACTTAACAAAGGCTTGGGCAGTTTCATTTTCATTTTAATTGCAATTGATGAAATGGGACAAAGTGTTCTCTAGAATATCACTAGTTTGAAATTATTGAACTAAAGCATTTACTAAGTCCTCCAAACTAGTGATAGAGTGTGTTCTAAGTTGATTATACCAATCCAAGGCATAACCCATAAGCATTTTGGCTAAGAGTTTGGCAGTGGTAAAGGTATTTAACTTGACCCAATCCTTGTAAATATTTCCAAATGTCTTGAGGCGAAGAGTAAGATTGGTTGATCCATTATAATAAAGTGTAGGTGTTATACCTCTAATGTTAATGTTAAAAATTTGGGTGGTAAGAGGTTAATTTTGTAAATTCTTAAAGAATTTTTTGACTAATGGAGCTTGAGGAATGAGATTACCTTGATAATCTCAAAGAGGAGGAAGAGGAACATTTTGGTTATGTGTGCCCCAAGTCATTGGTTGAGGATTGGTTTGAAGATTAAGAAGGTGGTTTTGCATTCTCATTATTTGATTTATATTATGAGCTTGAAATGTGTTCATTTGATTAATATTTTACAAAAATATTTGATGAGTTTGATTAGTGTTATTATAATAATTAGTATTGGTTTTTGTGTTGGTATTATTGGCTTGGATACCAATATTAACATTGATATGAGATTGAGAAAAGCTATGAGAATTTGAGGCACTAGTGGAAAATTTTGATTATGAAGTAAAATATGAAGTAGTATATGGTTGAGAGGAAAAATCACTACAAGCATGAGTGCCTTGGGTAAAAAATGATGAACTAATGGAAGGATTAAGGAGAGTGGATATTATGAAAGGCCCACTAGATGTAAAACCTACCATGTTAGTTGAGATACAAGGCATAGAGATGGAAAAAGTTAAATAAGAAGATGTCATGGAAAATGAGGAGTCAATATTGAAGGAAGAGGTTGAGAAGAAAATAAATTAGTAACCTCAAATATAGTTGAGAAAGTGGGAGTAGGAGAGTGAGGTTATCCAACTTGATGGATAAAAATGAGGTTATAAATGGTGGAAGGATCCTTCCCTCTATGTCGAGGGAATTTTATGATAAAGAAATGTATTTTAGGAGTATTCTCTAACTCAAGTTGATCATATGGGATAAGATGAGGGTTTTTACACAAAGGGGTATGAGAAGGGGTCCCATAATTCATCGTGTGATTTTCAATATGAACATTACTAGAATTTACAAAAGGAGCCTTACTTTGTCTATGGGAGACCCTATTAAGATTGGTAAATTACATCATGTATATTGAATGAACTTCAGTGTTGTCACCAAATAGAAAGTCCATTATGAAAGGAAAATAATCAAGATGAGAAAGCAAAGAATCAAAAATTGACTACCAATAGTACTAGGTTGACCTAGTCAACCTAGTGTAAAATAAGGACTATAAAACTATAATGAGTCCATAGGATCGACCTAGTTTAGTGAATAGTGATTGGAAAAAAGAGGTAAAAATGTTTAAAATAGTACTATGTCAAACAGGTTAACCTATCATAGTGTACATGTGATAAAAAAGATACTAGGTCGACAAAGTTGACCTAACATAGCAAACAGAGAAGAAAAGAAAGCTGATAACAAGCTATGAATTAAATCAAGATAATTACAAGTAATTTAAGAAAGTAATAAATAATAAAATGGGAATAATTAGTTAATTGAATTGATACTGGTCAGTCTAATTGATGCACACAAAGTAAAATCTTGCACTAATACTGGCTAATAAAATCTCCTACACACAATTGATCAAAGAGCAAGAAAATAACTTGAAAGTAAAACTAACTACTTGGTCAACCTAGTATGTTAATTAGATTATTAAGAATGATTTTAAATGTGAAAGGGAGATTGGATATAATCAAGGTAATGAATAGAAATATATGGATAGTTTTATGTAAGTTTAGGATGAAAGGGAATGTAGTGGTAATGATACAAGCTTGGTATTGGGGCCTACCCCCTCACTTCACACACCATAGCAATAAGGGTAATGGGTGCTTAGCCAATATATATTATTAACCATGATTTATACTTAACCAAACCATCAAGTCAATTTCCCCCTTTATGATGAAATCCAAATAGGTTGGATTGGGTAGTCAAATGTTTAAATGTTTGTTGATGTTCATGTGGTTTGGCCATGTATGCAAAATAATAGAAAATAGTGCAACTATGAGATTAATTGAAAATCCCCTAATTAGACTATGTGAGCTATTCTAAGCATGAAAAAAACTAAAAATAAAGATGTGATTAACATATATGGCTCATTCTAACTTTGAAACAAGGTATAATTGAGAAACTATATGGATAATCATATAGAATAGGGTCAATAGGGTCAAACCTATACTACAAAAGCAAAGTTTGAAAGTGAACTAAATCAGTCAAGTTGACCTAGTTATTTTAGAAAACACATAAATAGGTCCATAGGGTCAACCTAATTGACTATGTGAAGGTAATTTTGAAGACTAAAAACTATGGAAGGAAAGTAAAAAAAACACAAAGGAAGAGAAATTTATATGAATGGTTTAGAGATGAAAAGGAGAAGATTGTTGATCAAAAACCTTGGAGAAAACTATCGATCAAGAAATTTAGGAACTTACTAAAAAGTGTTGAAAAAGCACTAGGTCAACTTGGTCAACCTAGTAGGTTGAACAAGAAGTCTGAAAACATGAAAAAACTTGCACTAGGTCAAGTTGGTTGATCTATTTGTCTGAACAAAAATTTAAAAGTTTTGAAAACTTGTACTAGGTTGAGCCAATTACCTATTCATGCAAACTTGCACATAGAGATAAATAATTGTGTTGATAGGGTTGATCTATCATAATAAAGATATGATAAAAATAATGATGAATTGAAATGAAATAAGTGAAATAAATCTTGCAAGGGTTTGATTCATATCAGGTTTACCATAATGTAGGCAATTGAAAATGCATCATGTCCATAAATCAATCATGGATTGGATGAGATAGAGTACACCTACACTTCCAATTGGGGACCATAGAATTATTATGTGGGAGCATGACCAATGTGAGGATCCACTAGACCTGATTAGGGGATAACTTGTCACAACACACCATGTGATATAGGGTTCTAAATCCTATAGTATAACATAATCACATAACAACCCCAAAATAGTCCTATGATTTAATATTTCACTAATATAATAACAAGAAAAACAAATCTAATCTAGTGTTTACCAAATATTGTAGCACAAAGTGGGGGTTAAAAAATAAATAAATAAATAAATAAACTAAACATGTATAGAATACTTATACTCACATCAATGTATATAGAATTCTAATACATGGAAGAGAAGAATATAAATGCTCTATCTATCTACTCTTACAAAGGAGGAATAAAGTTAATGAATAGTTACCTTTGAAGATGAACCCGCAAAACCTCAATCTCCCCCTTGGACAAGGTGCTTCATAAGATATTGTCATGGTATGTAAGGACAATGAAGATAAATTAGCTCTAGGCTACACAACCTATCCAAGCATCCAAAAGACTTATCCACAAGATGAGATCAGAGATCCAAATAAAGTATTAAACCCTAAATATTTATTCCCTAAGTAGAATGGTTAATAGGTAGATGTTTATTTTCACTTATTCACTCTTATTAAATGGTGGTAAATGACCTTTTATATATAGTATTATCTTACCCTAAAATCTTTTAGAAATGTCGGTTGTGCTAGGTCGACCTAGTCGACCTAGCATGTTTTCAAGTCTAACTCTCTATGTTTGTGCTAGGTTGGCCAAGAGGCCAACAAACCAAAAGAGATAAAAAGTCCCTAAGTTTTACTAGGTTGACTTGGTCAACCTAACACAACCAATATGTCAAAAGGGCGCTAAGGTAAGAAATGAAGGATAAAACATAGAAAATGATAGGATTAAGTAGAACTAAGAAGAATAAACTTGGTGTTTAATGGTTTTAGGAGGCTAGAATGTGGATATAAATTGGAAAAAGGAACAAAAATCTTATGAAGCACTGATAGTTTTTCCACCCCTTTTTGGGTGCACCCCTTAAGGCATTCACTCAAAGATATTGAGACTCAAAAAGTTCTTGCAAGATACAAAGTGTCAGTAATCAATAAAAGTTAAAAATATGATGTGTATACACTTATCTCATTAGCACCATGTTTGTGGCTTGTGGCTTTGGCTTATGATTTTAGCATTATAACACTATAGATTTGAATCATGCACCAAATTCCACATTATAACTTTACAATGTCCAAGCTATTCAAATGAAGATGCAAATGCTTGTATTTATAGGTTTATAAATTAAACTCGACTTAAGGTGAGTTAATCTAGTTTAATCTTAGAATGCATTTAAACCTAATCTAAGTGAGTTAATTAACCCCATTAGAGTTAAAATGTGTCAAAACATCATGATTATAAATGAATAGTCATGTTTGAGATATTTTGGAATATTTGACAACTCACAAAAAGGTGATTACAAATTCCTAGGATAATCTTGATTTTTGAATTTCCTTTTTTAGAATTTATTTAATTTCTCATGGATAATTCAATTAGGCATTTAATTAGGTTTAGAATTTTAATTGATTCTACTTTGGTTTTTAATATTTATAATATTTTATTTAATTCATGTGTGCACTTTCCCTACTTAAATGGTCTATAGGCCAAAATTGCATGTTGTAATGCCATATGATGCTTAGAGATGAATCTGTGAGAGATTAATGTTGTTTATGGTATGATATCCCAATCAGGGGTGTCTCAATGGGATTTTTAGATTTTATAATTGATTCACAAATAATTTTAGGACATTTAGTGATTATTATGTTTAATTTTCAATGGTTGGTAAGAATCAGTCTAAAGTCTAGTATGAAGCCATTGATGGCCAATTTTGGGTGTCTACAGTAACTAGTTTTCACATATTGACACTTGGCATTGTGACCCTTCAACTTCACCCCTTATCTCTCCTCACTCAATATAATAAAGGAATTTTGGCATTTTAAATCAATCTACACCTAGTATGGTGAAGCCCTGTTGGTTTGAATATTACGTTTGAATTTTAATAAATACTTATAATCATGGTTTTGAGTTCATAACTTCTTGTCTAAGTGTGTGAAGTAGTGCATAGTGGAATGACAAGTGATGAATATCTATCCTTGTATTTCTCTTTACTCTTTCATGTTTGGTACAAGTAGTCAACTCTTTAATAGGTCACATGAAGTGTATTTAGTGTATTTTTTTATATCTAGGTGTAAAGAGGATACTTAATATTTATAATCAGATCTTTTATTCATTCACCTTGAGAAGTGCAATGCATATCACCTCCATGTTTGAAACACTTATGTTAGAGTAATCTAAGATGTTGAATCTAGTATTATGAGTCATATTTCGTAGTGGAAGTGTATGGTAGTATAGTTGAGATCAATCTAGTGTATCACCACATTAGAATAAATTACTTTCATGTTTCCTTCTATCTCTTTTCATCCAAGTAAGCAAGTAGTGTAGGTGATAAAATATCAAAGACTAATCTATGCAACTAGCTCTTAAACCTAGAGATTTAGCTCTGCTATAGGCAACCCATAGGCCTATAGGTAATCTAGTGTTTCACTCAATTTGGAAGAGGATTGAATAACCTCTCCAAGGGTGAAAAATTGAGTGACAATAATCAGTGGGACTATTGTCTCAAGTAAATCTTGTTAAGGTGAATGCTAGTATTGACAATATCATAGCTGCATACATGTGTTCTACATAGCATTTAGTGATTCCACTAAAGGTAATATCTATTTGTAGACCAAGTTTTATTATTCCTTTTATTCATACTTCATGGTCATTACTAGGTCAAATACTAGTAGAGGTAACAATCCTATAAATCCATTCCCTCAACCTGAACTTCCTCTTAAAGTTCAATATCTTAAACCTATCTTGACATTTAAAGAATTAGAAGATTTTGCAAGTTAAGAAGAGAAAGAGAGTGAAGAGGAACTTGAGGACAACATGGATAGATAACATGCTTTCCCAGACTTTAATACTAAAAATCTTATACACCTTAATACCTATGATGATATCCTTCCCAATGCCACCAATATTGTTCCCACTTTCAATGGGTAAGGTCCTATCACCCCAAGTGAGCATATTAGGGACATTTCTAACTTCTAAAATTTCCATAATGTCACTAATGTTAACATTCTAGTTAGGTTACTTATCATGTGTCTTAGGGGAAAATCCTTTGATTGGTATAGAACATTGTTAGGAGGATGTATCATCACTTGGGATGAGTTTGGAGAGTTATTAACTCAAATATTTGAAGATAAAAGTGATCACACATCACATATTAATCAACTAAATGTGATTTAAATAGGTCCTAAATAAAATATGCTTGACTTCAATGAGAGGTTTCAAAGAACATGGTATAGGTTTATACCTCCCATGAGACCCCCCTACAAGTTTTGTTTTCCCAACATACTTAATAGCTATTGGGATTGATATAGTTGTCATGTTATGGTCTATGGGTGGGTATACTTTTCCTAAATCCTATGACATAGCCATTATAGCTGAGAAAGTTTTGATATAAGTTGGTAAACTCCATACAAAAATATATATGCCTATTATTCCTAAGATGTTTTCTACTCCTCCAAGTATTGATCCAATTCCAAGTTCAAACAACAAGTCTAGAGCTTCCCTAAAGAAGTAATAAGATACTATTGATTGGGAGGCAAGATCTAAGGCTTTAAAATCTCAAGTTAGGAAACTAAATCTACAATATTCAATTTTCCAAAACTCCTACTCCTATCCTCAACAAGCAAGTAGGTTCCCACCTCAATAGTATGGTCAAGGGATGGGACAAGGTCAACTTAAATTCAATAGGCCACCCAATGCCTATAATCCAACCTCTACTCCCAACATAAGATCCATGGTTCCAATCCGTAGTAAATTTGTTCAAGGAAAATAATGGAAACCCCAAGGATAGTATATTATTGCCAATGAAGGTGAGGGACAATATTTGGTAGCTCAAGGATGGCATACTCCTCAATTGAAATTAGAAGATGAGAATGACATGTATGTAGAAATAAATGAAGGATTCTAGCCTCAAGGAGTGAGCCTCATAAAATTTCAAATGGAATATTTTTGTCTTAAATCAAATTAATTCAATTGCATCTAACACATGATCAAAGAGGAAATATTTGGGAGATGTTCATGGTGTTGACACAAGTTCAAAAAATCCTCATCCAAGGCGAAAAGGTATTAATTCAAATATGGCATCTTATACAAGTCTTACACCTCTTCAAAATAAATCTGTGGGGAGGGTAACTCAAAGTAATCCATTACCTCAAAATAAAGGCATTTATTTTCCTACAAGAATACAAGAAAATGTGAATGTTCCCTTTTTGATTATCATTGATTCCTTGAAGAATGATAAGACTAATATATCTATTTGGGAAGTGCTTTATATGCATGATAAAAAAGAACTACTTCAAGAGTAGCTATCCCAAATCCATATTAGTCCTCAACTATCATGACATGGTGGTGTATCCCTCACTAATTATCCTACTCACATTTTTTAACCCTCCACCAAATCTAAAAATCCCTCAACCTTCTACCTCACTTTCATTATAGGAGACAAGCTTATTCATAATTGCATTGTGGATAGTGGGGCAAGTATTTTAGTTATGACTAAACTTGTGGTAGAAAATTTGGGCTTGAAATTTGAGCCATATAACAAGGGAGTGTTTCAACTTGATGGGATGCTATCTATGTTAGTAATTCTCATCAAAAGTTTGAGAGTTTTCTTGCATGACTTTCCAAGCTTCCCAATCCTTCAAGACATAGTGGTGGTAGATTTGCCTACTCACTTTGATATTTGTTTATCAAGGGACTTCACTACCAAGATAGGAGGATATATCTTAACTAATTAGTCCTTCTTAGCCTTTAAAATAAGGTATGGAGAAAATGTGACTATTATAACATAGCCATTGGCCAAGTTTCATATTGAGACATATGTATAATTAAGTTATAAGATAAATTATACCATTAATGGTTAAGAAGAGAATGATATGGATGATGGAGAATCCTCCAAAATTGAAGGTATCTATGACCTTTTATTATATGAGTATGGTGTTAAAAATTATGGACATGATCCATATGATTTCATTCAAGAGATAGACCTTGGTACATACATCATCCATGATGAAGGTGATGAACATTCTGAGGTAAGCCTTGATGTTTATTTTCAATAAGTTATTGAGGGTAATTAACTTATTCATATGCATGATGATGATGGTTTTCAAAATATGATATATTAGGATAATGAGGAAGATAATGAATTTATTCCTTCCCAAGATGAAGGAGTCTATGGATGTGACAGTCATGAAGAAGAAGATGAGCTATGGCAATAATTCCATGTCATAGTTCAAGATTTTTAAAAATTGAGTAAGCCAACTCCCCTTCCTAAAAAATAGGAACCTGATAGTAAGGCTATTGATGAACCTTATAAAAATGAATGAGAGTGTCCTATTGACAATGAGAATGAGTATCAAACCATTTTCAAGAAGGTTACAATAATGAAAGAGTATAATGAAGCCAAGGAATAAATGTTTATGGTTGAGGAGAAATCCAAACTCTAATGTGGAATCACTTTTAGACATTTTGGAGCATCAAAAAGACAAGATTTATGGTTCTAGACATCAAGTGCACCATGTTATAAAATAAAGTGAAGTTGAGACAACTTTCATGATTCCCAATGATAAAATTAAGGAGTGCTAAATGGAAATGATATAAGTCAAGCCAAATGTAAATTCAAATAAGCCTCTTGGAAAGTTAGATGGAGTGTTCATGAGAACTCCAAATGACACACTTATAGTCAACAAAATCTCCAAATATGATAAGTCATTTGACTATATTCATAAGCAAGTGTTCATTAATAAGCATGCGTCATATGAAGGTTTGTTTTTATGGAGTATAAATAATGCTAGGAACATTATATTTGACCCTAGTTGAAGAAATTAAGAAGTTTTTCTTTACCTCAAGTGTTTTGAGGTCTTGTATATATTATGATAGGTGTGTATTTTAATTTGATTTTGTTGTGTGTTTCCCTAAGTTCTAAGAATATAATTATGTGTTTTGTTATCTTCCTTTGTGTTTTTGTTTCATTGATATTTTTAATGTGTGTTTGTTGTCTATCCAAAATATTTTCAATTTAGAATGCAATGTATAGGTGACACCATTTCCCAAGGATAGGAGAAAGTAATTGGTCCTTAGCATATCAAGCATGCTACCCCTAGGAAATCATGAAAATGTTGACTAAATTTAACTCTACGTCAAATTTAGTCAAACCACCTTGCATATTCAAACATGTCATAAGGTCTCCTAGGTTTGAATATGGTCAACATGGTCCTAGATGAAGTCAAGATAGTTTAAGGGTCATAAAGTATCTTCTAAACCTTTGTTGCATTTGCCTAGTTATATTGTGTCATTTTATACCACCTTTGGTCATAAAAATGAAGTTGTACATAAATACCATCAAAATACAAATTTTTAATAATACATCTAACATATGACTACCAAACTAAAAAAATTGTAGGTTTAACATTTATCTAAAAATATCAACTATAAAAAGGGTAGTTTTAGATGTTGTACAAATTGATATGACACATGTGGCATGTGTGAAGGTTTACAGGGTCTATTTAGATCCCCAAAAGTACTTTCTAGGTTAAATAAGCTTTGATAGCTCCAAAAATGACAAAAACTAATTTGTTTCTCTCATCACTCTCTTGTGCAAGTCAAATAGGTCAAAGATTTTTTAGTTGGTATGGACAAGAGGAGAGGAGTTAGATTGAATGCACTTGGGTAATTTTATTAATATTTATGGAAATCAATTTCATGGTATTTTTTTTAGGTTTGATAGTTTTTACTACATGAACAATCACTAAGAATATTAGTCACTCCAAATTGACTGCATATCCGCAACACCTAAGTTTTCTTACCTATTTAAATTCATCTAATGCTTAAAAGTGATGTATGTGGTCTTATATAGCATGGTAACTAATTTCATGTTAAATTCAATATGGTTGGCATGTGTGGTCATGAATAATAGCTAGAACCACCTCATTGTGCTAGAAGTGAGCACCATTAGTCTATAATTGCATAGTTCATATCCCTATAAGTGGATTAGGGTCAAGGGTAATATACTTTGGTTTCATAACCTTAGTGTAACGTAGATTACAAATATTATTTGATCATGTAGGCATATATTTGAAGTCATGGTGGACCTAAATTCTCACTATAATCTATAGGTAGAGTACACATTGAATATGTATATTTTAGAAGGTTGGAGGCGTCAATGATCTGTTAGATAGCCAAGTTATATGATATGAGCTCTATGATAGGTCTATATCATATTCAAGGCATATAATATACTCAAAGTTTCCATCATATTCAAGAAGAAGAAAAATAGTGAGGTTATCTACTTATAGTTATATGTAATGAGACCATAGGGCCATGACAGTGTAGACAATGAAGGGAAAGTGATAGGATGCCTTGAGAGTAGTTTGAAGATGATAATAAAGTGAGAGTGAATTTTGTTAAGGATTGAATATTTTAAGATAGCATGATATGTTTTAAATAAAACCTAAAGTAATGCCTATAGTCTAAGTATTGAATAAGGTTGCTCAATAGGATAAATTACCTTAACTTATCTAAAAGGGAACCTTACTTCATATAATGTCACCTGTTAGTGAAAGTTCATGAAGTCTAAGTGAGCCTAATGGATTAATTATTGTAGCTTAGGCCTAGAAGAAACATGCCAATTCAATAATAGGTTTAGAGATTGATGGTTTACTAGTTTTCAACTCAGTAAATTCTTGATGAAAACACTCAAAAAATTATAGTGACATTATTCCCAAGTGAATATGTATCAATACAACTTGCAAGTGACCTATAGTGTTGGTGGTATAAGATTAAGAGCATGTGAATGAAAGAGTGAGATATATAAGGTTTGGGATGCTATAAATACTTTATATTGAATTAAAATATTCTAATGAAGTCCTAAAACACTAATCACCACCTATAAGAATCTCATTTTCCCTAATATGCACATCTAAGATTTACCACAGTCTATGAACTAGCCTAAACAAATGGAAAGTGTAGGTTTGATAAGGTAAGAAATTTTTTAGGATGGTATAAACAAATTTAAACAAATATAACATTGGTAATAACACATTTCATGATATATAAAGAATAAAACATGGATTTATCCAATATTGGGCTTGAAATCCATTCTCAATCAACCAAAACCCTGCATACAGTCCTCATAGACCTAGAAGCTAGTTTGGATAATTTGAATTATTGGGAGATACAAGAGGTGATCTAACTTTGTAAATTTGTATAGAGGGTCATAATGACCTAATATAAACCTCCATGGTCTCATTTTGATCATACAAATATGGGATATGCCATCTATTTTGTCACAAGCATGAGGCACTCCATGAATAGTACAATATGTAGACCTAACATACATCCATGATGAAAGGATGAAAAGGAGAGGCATAAGGAACTATGGGAAGATTTAAATGGTTATAATGAAGTTTTAAAAAGTTTTAAGAGGACCTAAAGTCACTATAAATATTAGATTTGGTCACATATGTAGGAAACATAGTCTCAGCCTATTAGGCCTATAATTGAACATAAACCCTCATGGAATCTAACTTCATTCATAGGACTATATGATATTCCAAAAAAAGTTGAGATCATTCATTGATGATTGGATATACTATAATACCCAATTTTGGTATAAAATAACACATGACTGGTCATTTTGGCCTAATTATTTCTCAGGCCTATCTAGAATACAGTGTAGGAGCTCGAGAGATAATTTCATTTCCTCATATCTATAAAAATGGTGTGAATGGTGAATAAATAATAGAGGTATAGTTTATGGTGTTATAATTTATCTCAATTGATTTTTTTTAATGTTAAGTGTCTAGATTTTAAGAATAATTGCTAAGAAGCTAGATGATTTAAACCCCTTGTAAAACCCTTATATGAACTTGATGGAGAGAACATGGAGTATGCATATATAGGTATTAAATTTTATTTAAACTATTTTATACATGTTTATCACTCTCTAAATATCCTTATCATCTAGTTATTCCATACCATCACTTCTAAAAAAAGGTCAAAATCTAGTTTTTTATAGGATTTGAGTTAAAGTGCAGGCACATAAGGGAATTGATGAATGAAATTCATTTTAAGAGGTGTATAGATACTTTTTATAACTCCAAATACTAATATATCACCTTAATTATTCATTAAATTATCTCTACTAATATATTTGTTATCAATAGTCTTGAATGACACAATGAGAAGAAATGTGACTGTCAAAGTGTGATAGCAAAAAGTGTGATTCTAAATATATTGAGGTTTATTTGATATGCCAAAGTAAAATAATGTTTTGAGTAGATGTACTACATTCATACAACTATTTTCCTTGATCAACTATAATTCACTTAAGTGACAAGTATGAAGACTAGTCTAGAAGGCTAATGAGTCACTGCAACAAGTGAATGACAAGTGACAAAGGAGAGGGTATCAATTAAAGGACATAGATGATTATAAAAAATCATATCTCCACATTATAAATTTATATCATACATGTCAATGATTGATACAATATTTCAAGATAGATAGGTGGATTCCTCATCAAACAAATAGTTCAAGAAGGCTAATTAAGATCTTTATGCCAACTTCAAGAGAATGGTACATCTATGATAAACACTTTTCTGAGAGGACCTAATGACTTTTTCTCTAACTTTATTTTATTTTATTGTAATTGGTTTCACATCTTGACACTTGGCATTGTGACCCTTTAACTTCACCCCTTATGTTATATATAAGCAAGCCATTTTGGCATTGTAAATCAATCTACACCTAGTATGGTGAAGCCATGATGGTTTGATAAAGAATTATAATCTATTTTTGAGTTCATAAATTATTTTATAAGTGTGTGAAATAGTTCATAGTGTAATGACAAGTGATTACTATATATCCTTGTGTCTCTCTTTACTCTTTCATGTTTGATGTAAGTAATCCTCTCTCTAACAAATCACATGAAGTGTAGTTAGTGTATTTATCTATCTCTAAGTGTAAGGAGTATCATTAGTGTCTAAAATCAGACCTCTTGTTCATTAAACTTGAGAAGTGCAATGCATATGACCTCCATGTTTGAAACACTTATGTTATTGCAATCTAGGATGTTGAAGTTAATATTGTGAGTCATCTTTCATAGTTTAAGTGTATGGTAGTCTAGTGGAGATCATTCTAGTGCATCACTTCATCAAAATAAATTAATTTAATTTCTAATTATATCTCTTTTCAGCCAATCAATAAAGTAGTGTAGGAAATAAGCTATTAAAGACTAATCTAGGGAGTTATCCCTCAAACCTAGAGGTTTACCTATGCTATATGCAACACACAGTCTAAAGGTAATCCAGTGTTTCACTTAATTTGGAGGAGGATTGAACAACCTCTCCAAGGGTGAAAAATTGAGTTTCAATGGTTATTAAGGATAAAATATGGAAATGGTCACCAATTTCCCAAAATGGACATTTATTTTAAGGTCTTTGGGTTTGGTCATTATTGAAGCTATAGTTGAAATAATTGAAGAATCAGAAGAAATAGAAGTTTTTGCCTTAATTACCTCAATATTGGAATGGGTATATAATGGATTGGTTTTTAAATAATATTTTTCTAATGATTCATATGGAGATAGGGGTATAATAATTAGACTAGTAAATAGAAAATTAAAAACACTAACATTTACAATTGTAAAAATGTGAAAGAAGACACTACTTTATTAAGAGCTTGATTTTATTTTATAGTAATAATATTTTATTCTAGTATAGAAGTTGGTATGTATTATTCATCCCCAATTTATCTGGGCTTTGTATCCTCTATTATATTAATTATTTCAATTTCACACCTTTGTTCTTCTTCCTCCAAAGGTTTTGGTTCCTCCCCTTCATCATCATTAGAAAAATCTACCAATGATACTAATTATTCTTTGCCTTATTTTTAATCCACACAAAGAGGAATTTCATGAACAAATAAACCTATTTTAGTTTTTATTCTTCTTGGGCAATCTTGGTAGAGATTGGAAGTGTTTTGGGCTTCCTTTGATAAGTATCAATGAGTGGTTGAGTAGAAGTGGGGGCTTGCCTTGAATTGGATGGAATGGAATATGAACAAGCATAATTAGATGGAGGTGGAGTAGAAATGGAAGAGGTGGTAGAATGTGAAATGGATGGGGGAGCTACAAATGATGGAGGTGGTGGCATTGAAACTAAAAATTCCCCTAGTGGAGACATTGGAGGTGATGAGGGTGCTATTATGGGTGACATTTCTATAAAATAAATATTCAAAAACTTGGTAAGACTTACCTATTGAAATATAGTCAAATGAGGTAAAAGTGCCAAATAGTTTGCTATTATGTACCCATATGTAGGAGATGATGCTCTTCCAAATATTGTATAATGTTATTGGTTAAGGCCTTAGTATTCCCTTAAGAATATTATTTCTAATTGTATGGTCCATCTCCCTTTGGATGGTATGTTATTCCACTTGGAAAAATTATTATTGATAAGGAGAGGGGTGTGGTTCTTTTTATGGAGGTGATTGAGGAAACTAATGAGGCCATTGATAGTTTGTATCTCTATTTGCCTCCACTAAAATTATTATTACCTCCTCTTTGGTGATTGAAAGATCATAATAAATATTTTATTCCACCACCATTGGCATATTGTGCTTATTCATTTGGAAATAAGATTTGGATTCATTTGGAGCATTGATGAATATTTCATCATGTTCAATGAATTTATGCCCACATTTAATTTGAAATACCTTTTTCCTAAGGTTAATTAAATACTACATGACTGTCTCCCTAGGTTCCTAGTCATGTGTCTTTATTACTTTAAGGCATAGTGGGACCTGACTTTACCAACTACATTAAGATGCCTCCTCACTGAATACTAGATTTGACCTATGCTGAGAGGGGTTTTATTGTACCAACCTTGGTGTCTGGGACCAAGGTATTCATCCACATTATTATATATTTGATTTTAAATATCTTGATCTTCCACCTTATTATGGAAAATGTATGGAAAACACATCATAGGTGACCTAGTTCTTTCTATTCTAATTATGGTATAATCAGGCTAGTACCAATAATCACCTCTCTTTTCTATACTCCTTATATTATTAAAAATCCTAGTCATATGATACCCATATATGGCTTGGTATAAATGTGGATAAATATCTTATGAATTTATTTTAATCTCCCCTATTAAACTATAAATATGCAACATAGATTAATCATCACAAACCCTATTGTTAATATACTCACTAGATGGTTCTTAGGGCTCTTTGTGAATCTTGTGTATTATTCTCATGACTATGTCCATTACATAGGAAATTATATATAAATTTTTTTCAGAGGTACTTTGATCAAATTGAAACATTTTGGCCCTTATATTCACACTAATAATATTTTCAAGTGCCAAAATCTTGTTAGTAGTCAAAATAATATCTATTATGGGCATCCATTCCTCATGTACATAGGTGGTGCTAGAAAAAAAATATAATAAGTTCATTAAAGCCATGGATATTCAAATCCCTAGCCTAAATTTAAATAACACATTAAATAGTTAATTTATCTCCTTTTTTAAGCCATTAATTAAGCTTCCCATTAAGTTTTATCTATTCTAACCAAAAATTGGTAGAGACTTGGTCATAAGTCACTTCTAGCATTGGGAATTACAAATATTCCTCAAATGCTTCCTAAAAAATGTAAGCTAACATTTTTATGAATCTTGAATTTCAAGTGATCCTTAATGATAAAATTATTAATAAATAAATCATGTAGTAGATCAATACAAGGCATTAAATTTTATTTTACATCTACATTTGTAATCCCATGGCCTCGAATACCAGCAAGTCATCAATGTATCTTTGGTCATCCTAAGACAACTGATCCTACTAAGTATGGCTCTATTTCATGCACCATATCCCAAAGGGATGAATAGTGAGGGAATTTCAACTCAATTACTTCCTTATCAAACATTGTATCCATATATTCAAGTCTACATGTGATGTTACATGATGGAGGTTGACTTGCTCATGATGAAGATGACATTTTTATACTATAAATCACTACAAAACTCTCTCAAGGTGACTAAAAGTACTCATTAATTTGATAGTAGAAAAGGTAGGATTTTTATAATAGGATAAATCAAATTTGAATTTTTATATTATTAAATTAATCAATGGTGACTTGATGACATTCATAAATATACATATGTTGTAAAAATATCAAGACTTGAATGCTTAGTTTGTGTGAAAATAATGTTTAAATTTGAATTTTCTAGCTAGCTTTGGCAAGTACCTTTTTCCATGTGGAAAATTTTAATTCACCATGAGTTTTTTTTCATTACCTTAAGACAAGTGTCAATTTCCAATACATAAAATTTTGTTTTAAATATTATATTTTGCATTTGTATTCCAACTATGAATCTCTATGATTATGACACTTGTCACAATCTCACTTACTCAAGGTTTTTGGTTTTATAATCTTGATTCATACCCCTTATAAGTTATATTTTAATGAAATTATGTCACTTGGCATAATCTCAAGGTATAAATTTCGTTTGGTGGTTAACTATGTACTTCAATTGGTGGGCAATGAGATAATATGGTCCTACCATGTGTTGCAATCTTAGGGTCCTGGAGTTCATTTTAAAACTAACTATGCACTTTACTTAGTGGGATTAAAATTATCATGATAGTGACACATGGAAAACTCTTAGGACTATGAATGTTATTATTTATCTCTTCATACATTCTTATGATAAGTTCTAGACTTCTAAGATGATGACACATGGATGCATATTAGGGTTTAAGATAAAATGAGATCTTGACTATGTACCTTTGACTAATAGGTTTCAGGATTATGATCTCAAGTCACATGAATGGCTCTAAAATCTCTAGAGGATTTTGAAAATTTAGAATTTTACTAATACATGTGAAGTAGTGAGTGTCTAGGATCATGACACATGCATATCTCTCATTAATCCCAAAAATTATAGTTTTAACAATGTATTCTTTCTAGTAGGGTCTAAGATTCTATGATTATGACATGTGAATGGATCTTGGTGTCTCAAATAAAATGAAATATTAGTGATTTAACTTTGATTGATAATTTATATGTTTTTGATATGATGATATGTGGATGATCTGTAAAGATCTGAATAACTTTAGAGATAAATCTATATACTAGTATTTACTATATTTTGAGTGAAAATAGTCATACCATAAGGAATGATCTCAGGGGGATCCATGGATATTTTAATATTTAAAAATCTAATTTTCCCTAATTGGTTTATTAGATTTTGAGTTGATGCGATGATTCTACTTGCCTTGATATTAGGTAAATAGAGAGTAGGTGAAGATAATAGGCTCAGACACGTGGATGGCTCTTGGAGACATGGATATTTCTAATAAAATATAACCTTAGGAACTTATAATCAATGAGGAATGAACACACAGCCATAAATGTTTTTCAAGGACCAAATATGAAATAAACTTAGGTCTCAGAAGTAACCCTACACATTTATAAAATTTGAGATGCACTAGAACACCATTTCATTAGTTTCATTAGTCAAATAAATCTAAAGAATTCAACTCAAAATAAGTAGTTTAAATAAAATAAAAGATGATAAATAGAGTAATATTGTACCATGTCTAAGATTTTAAAATTATTTTAAAATGTAAAACTAAATTCAACAAATAACCTTAGGTTGTATAGATCGATTCAATATTTGGAATTCTAATGTTCATCTAGACCATGAAGATTTTATGACAATAATGAGTCCCCATTTGAAATTTTAAAATGGGTTGTGTTTGGGTATAACATGTATGCTATTG